>CM052151.1:9616482-9650021 GCA_028455555.1 Augochlorella aurata | reverse complement strand
TTATTTCCCCCATTAATTTCCTTCCTGACACATTTTTATATACTATCCCGCATTTGTTTGATCAAATTACCAAGATGAACATCCCCTACGAAACTTTGTTAGGGTCAAAAGAGAACTAAAGAATTTTTCGAAGCGTTCCAATGCGCGTGCCGCAATTAAATTCCTAAACAACGCCGTAACAATAAATAGAATTCTGGGCAATCGCTTGAACAGCTTTTATAAATTTAAGTAGAAGAGTTCTCTACGTGCTTGGGGAAACATGGGAGGAGAAGAGAACGACCGCTGCTTCTGCTGGCGATTAAATAGGTGTGTCCAGGTGGACAAAGTTAGCCGGACAACCTTTTAACATTTTAGCTTCAAATCGGTCCACAATCAGGTCAATGACGTTTCTGGTTCTCTCCCTCTCCCTCTCCCTCCCCCCTCTCTCTCTCTCTCTCTCTCTCTCTCTCTCTCTCTTGGAATGCGATAACGTGTCTAGGGTAAATCGGGAATGATATTATCACGTTTAGTACAGCGCAATCTCGGTGAACGAATTTTCTGAACGAATCGACGTGCCACAGATGTTTCGATAATAGAACAGTTCTTTAACCTCTTGCATTCGAAATGTGATTTCCACTCACCACGCTATTCTTTGCATCGACTTCAATTTAATTTACATGAATAATTACAGGAATAATTTACATTACACAGACTCAATGTGACTTTTACATTGTTACGTGTTGGCTGCCGGGTCCGACTCGTAAAACTGTCGGTACCTACCGGTTGCTGGGTATTTAGTTCAAAGGCTTCCGGAATTTACTGTGTTTGCGAGTATGACGGCGACAACTATTTTCTCGGCGTAGCAACCTCTCCGCCGGCGCGCCGCCTAGAATTCTGTCTGGGAAGAGCGGCATTTCATCCGACTCCGTGAAAACAATTTGCCGAAGTCACGACTCCATCATGCTCGATGACGCATTCCTCGGAGGAGTATACCACCCGCGGATGGCGGTGACGAGCGTGTGGATTGACTCGCAACCCAGAAGCAGTTATTCTGAGATCCTGTCAGTGCAGTCTTATCCAATAGACAATAGGCATGTTAGCCCCGCGATGACTTGTCTCATAATAACTAGGGATGCAAGAAGATCGACCTTTCAAAGACATTATTATTATTATTATTATTCCAAGTTAATTTTAGTCCTTCATCTTGCCATAATCAAAAAAACTATTTATATTGGCGGCATAGAAGGACTAATATGTTAAACAATTATATTATAATTTCTTGGCTTATTTATTTTAAAAAATTTCAACAATGCGATTTGTAGAGTCTTGGTAATTTATACGCAAGTCAACAAAGTCAAGAGAGAATGTTTAATTTATCACGATGTAAAAGATAGGAGGAAAATGGCTCTTTGGAAACTGAACGATCGGAAAATTGTCCAGGTGGCTTCGCGCAATAGTAAGTAAGAAATGATAAGGTAGCTGCGAGGAAACGGCTGCATGTTTATTAGATTGAAGTTCGGGAGGCGGCGACAAGCCAACTCGCTTTAGGTCTTCCGTGAAATTGTAAACTGTGATGGATCGACGGAAGCGAAGTTTCTTCTACTTCGCTTTCTCAGCGCCGGCAGGCCAACTTCCGGTGGGACAAGGAAACAAGATTGCGAGACGTCTCTGTTCGAACTTCCAGTAACTCGACTTTAAACCAAATAGTCGCGCGCTCGCCCCGAATCATCAAAAACGCAATGCATGTCTTATGCATGCTATAGTACGCGTCGATTCTCTACAGTCGATACGAAATTATTAAAATTCCGGTACCAAACGGTGGCAAAACTGTCCACGTTGCAAGAGACGACGTCGTTTGTTATATACGATGTTCATCCTAACTTGAGCACGTTAAATGTTCATCTTAGTAATTATGTTCATCTTAGTAATTAATGTTCATCTTAGCAATTAATGTTCATCTTAGTTCACTGATAAACAATAAAAATATCAGAAAAAACATGATTAACGCGCTTTTCCACACCGAATTAATCCTTTTGTAAACCACCCTTACCTTTTGGCAAATGAAATTGACCCTTTGAATTTTTAATTTTATCAAATTTTATCAAATTAAGCACATTTCATAACAAATAATTAATCTTCGATAATTATATATGAAACATCTTCCAATTTTTCAGTTTCATTTTATTTGTAAAAGGGTGAGTTGATTTGCAATAGGACTAATTTTTAAGTACGAAGAAGTGCTACTCGGTGTACAGTCGGTGTAAAAAGTATTCTCGATCAATTTTTGTGCCTTTGGCTTGCTTTATCTACGAATACATTCCACACCGACTGTACTCTAAAATAAATCACGGTGCAAAGGTATAACGACTGATCGAAAATCTATATGCAACAGTCCATGTAACCACTGTTCCGGCCATATCTAAAATCTAATCCCAGCTAATCCGTTAAATACACATAGCCCGATACCAGAAATCGCGAGCAAACGAAAGAAAAAGGAAGGTGAAATCCCACCTTCGCTTGCATTTCCACTTTATCGGGCCCAAGAGATCGATCCAGGTTTGGTATCGGCAAGGTCTGGTACTCCTCGATGGTGTACGGTTTGTAGCCGAGGCTCTTCGATTTATTGCTGATCGGATCCGCTTTGCTCGTTGCCTGGCTACGGGCGCCGTTCGTGTCTTCTGACACGTGTTGATGTAAGGTTCCGGAAGATCGAGCGGTCGCGACCGTGCAATCGGTGAACCCCTCGATTAGACGCCGGTAAAAACTCAGCTCGCTGCGATCGTCCCTCGAGGTGCTTGGCAAACACGTATCCTCGTCAGTGAGCTGCTCCTGCTGGCTGTCTCCGAAAACCGACAGGGTGGAACCCTCCGGGGACCGGGTATTGTACTGCGGTTCACCTGCGGCCAACGAGAGACAGAAGATGCAACGTTACCGCGGCGTTTTTCCGCGCGGATTCCGGATCTCGGATCCCTTTCAAATTAGTTTCCACGATCGCACGCTGCCGAGGGACTTTGCCTAGAGATCGTACGATTGGTTCCGCGGGAAATCGACACGTAGGGACCCGGTATCGAGTTAACCTTCACGAAACGTTCCGTGAATCCTTAACTAACGAGCCGAGCTCTTCTCTAAAGCTTCATGCGAAATTTTAACGCGTGATTGTCGCGCTGCTTGCGATATGCCGATCACGCGAGGCTTTGTGTATGCCTTTAACACTTGCAGCGTCAATCACGCGCTGAAACAGTTAACTTTATTGACTGAGCACTTGATTTACTATTTATAGAGGGTGTGGCCGTAACCGTCGCGACCTTCCAGTGGCGAAGCTATAATTTTGCCAGTTATAATGGAGATCCTTTTGTCAATTATGGAGAGAATACTGTGTTTAATTTAATACCACAAAATAACAAAATTCAAACTAAAATTGACTAAAAATTTTACTAAAAAATTCGGCACTCTAGAATCAATATATTAGTAGCTACTAATAACAGTTTTCCGCGAATATCTTGGAAACTAAAGGGAAGCAACATTATTTACAAAGGAAAAAATTGTTTGCAATGTCAATCTGTACAGTACATTTAAATTTCGTAAAAATATGGGAGGTGAATCATGTTCTACATAATTACCGAATTATCTAATAAAAAGCTCCTAAAATAATGAAAGACATTAGTGAGAACTCCAAACAATAACTTATTAGATCGTCGATGTCCCGTGTAAGACAATGAAACCAATTACCATGGGATGGCCAATTGAAGGCTCAATTACCTTTACGATCATCGAATCATTTCTTTTCTTAAGAAATAAACAAAATGAAAGAATAAATTGATCACCCCACAGTAACTGGCTCCACTAACCCTAACGGACCATAGCCCCCAAAATCCCAACGGCACCGCACCCTGCGACCTCGATAGCAATTGTCAAGCCCTCCCGTCCTCCCGCGTTTTAAAAATGGTCGTCGCTGCGGAAGGAATTCGTTTCCCGCCGAAGCAGGCCAGAGAGACGCGGGTCGGTTTCAAATTACAGAAGATTCAACGCGTCCAAATAACAATAAAGCAGAATAGCGCAGCGTCAGCAAACAAGCGAGCCGGGGTAGGAAGCAAACAAAAAGGGCTGTCCTATGGGGGTTGGCGTGCGTTTCGATCCTCTCGCCCCGCGCCGCCGTCATGCAGGGTATATATATCACCGGCGTGGAAACGACATCTAATCACGGCCAAAGTAAACGTCCTCGGAGAAAATTGCGTCGTTCCGGTACCGTTTCGAGCGTCTCCGCATAAACGCGTCCCACACCCCCTTCCTCGGAACTTCAATGCCGCGGAGCTCGCGCCGCGTCGCGGCGGTCACCAGCCAAGAAGAAGGAACGTCATCTCGTTTCGGACTAACTGAATTGCCGGCGGTAATGCTCCAAATAGGAGCGCGGCTTTCTCGCCTGCTGGATCCTTGGGACGAGCACGTTGCTCAGCTTCTTGTCCGCCTTCATAGACGTCGGAGCCTCTCCGGGCCGACTCTGTTTCGACGGTTTCGAACAACGTCGCCGACAACCCGATGCCACCTTCTTGCAGAGACTGCTCGCTTCTTCTTGCTTTAAGCTGCTTACGATCTGGAAGATGGAAGAGATGCGCGTGTGTAACAAATACTACAATATCTCTTCTCCTAACACGAGCGTGACGAGATTTTCGTTAGGATAACGTCGATTTTCACCGATTTGATGGACAAGTCTGACGTGACCGGTCAATTTACGTGTTATGGCGTAAGACAGAGGTCACGTGACCTATCCCCACTCCTTCGACTTGAGATCTAGCTTTTTCGTCTGATAACCGTAGGTCTCCTTCATATAACAAGCTTGCGACAATGACAAATTAGGTATTGACACGATATTTTGCGTACATTTTGGATAACAATATTTACAAAGAAGACAGTCTTACATTGTCCCCTATTCGATCTGCAACATCCAATTTCTTATTTGTCGAGGCAGAACATCGTAATTGTACTTGTTCCTCTGCGAATTCGTCGATCGCAAATATCGCGTTCTTGGGATTTGTTCCCGAGTCTTCGCTGGTGTGTATCTTTGACGCGGTTTTATTAGAACGAGTATCTAGTTTTTAAGAATAACAGAAATTAGGAAGCGGCACCGACTTGGAACGCCAATAATAAGCTGACTTATTATTCATTTTCTGAGGAATTATGGAGGAAGTTGTTTTAGAAGCATTTAGAGTAGTTTCATATATCGTTGAAAGATATAGATCAACTTCATCTCCATTTGATATTTCAAACCTTAACTATTTTACTACTGTGCATATTCTATCATAGTGATTACATGGAAACGAATCAACTTTTCTAGCTAAAATAGTAGAATTATTCGTTTAACACTACAATTGTTCTTTTAATTTACATCTTCCGCACTTATGCGGACTTGTAGAAAAATTGCTATGTCAGAAATGACTAGGGAAAGATGATGTTGCCACTCCAGAGTTTTATAAAATGATAGAGTGATTAAGTAAAGTATAATCTTTAAGTGAAAATATTTAAAAAATGGAACCGTGGTGGGAAGTTAATTGTAATTGATATTGTTAACTGTAACTAGTAGAAGTAGAGGCCTCGTGATTTTTGTGCTTGTCTTGCTTCCGAGACAAATGATTAGGTCTAGCCGTTGATTTCAAACGAAGCGGCGCATTCCGAGGTGGATCGACGAAGTGTGTGATCGACACTAGGTTAAATCTGTCATTGTCATCGCGCGAAGAATCGCAGTTTCGGAGCATGATTTCGTTCGTATCCTCCAGCGAGTCTATCGAATAGACTGACATCTTGCCGACGATTTTAATTTAGCACGAGCGACCATATGTAGCCAGCACGCGATTCCTACAAATTCTATATCGTGAAATTCTATGTGTGACAACTATGCGAATAGGAATGATCATTTCGACTCCTGTGTCATGAGACTGACTTCAAGGAGCGTGCTTCTACTCGGATACTGTGATACGAAATTGTTCGGGAAAGAACTTCTTGAAAATTGTAAAATTGAACTTCTAATCTTGGATGTAGTCACACAGTGTTTATTCATTTTGTAATTGCTTTTGTAGTACTCTGCATGAGCTTTTGTTTGCAATATGAATTAATATTTCAGTTTTTCTCCTGATTTCTGGACATACATATGAATCAGAGACATGTTTTACGTCATATATTAAATAAAGCTGTCATATTAAAAGTATGTGAGAAGGCATATTAAAAGTATAATTCACATTTATTACGAATGCTAAAAATGAAGTAATTTTAGAGACACTGTTCTTAAAACGTTGAAAAAAATTTGTATGTCGAAATTCAAAAGTTTCTATGCTAGATGATACCATATGATAGAATTAACATGTTGAAAGTTAAATTAATTTTACACATATTATTCAATATTGTAATACGTAATGTAATATTTGACGAATTTATCATTTTTCTGTGATAATATTATGTTTTTCTCTAAGCTCTCTCTTGCAACGGACAGAGTCGATTGCAGACCTCTGAGAAAAATAAATTGCAGTGTGCAAAAAAGTCTTGAAAACTTATTCCCGAATCCCCGAGCCTGAATACACGCGACAGCACTATGTCTTATAGTGACAAAATCCGTAAACTAATAAATAAACGTGACCAATAGTCGATACTTCTCAGAAAAGAGCACCACGTTATCGACAGTTCTTGAACTTACTTACTAAAGAAATCGAGTATTGTGTATACTTTATTTCAATCAAGTTCACAAATTTAGAATTATTAGCACAGACGAGGTATAGGGGCTTCTAAAGTCCTATTACCGTGTCGCGTTCATCGTTACCGACAGATATTTTAAATATTTAGCACAGACTTAGGACACGGATTTAAGATCCTAAGCCTATGCTTAAGAGTCCCCTTATACGATACAAGAGTACTACAAAATACGATATAAAGTATAATTATACGACAGAATTACTGATGGTACATATACAGCAATAGTTTTACACATTTTTTCTTGCAGATGGAAATTTACAATGTTAATTTTATGAGCTTGCAAAAGAAGCATTGGATGCTATGCCTGTACGGATTCTAAGTCTGTAATATTGAGTTGTTGCAAAAGTAATTTACACTTTTTTGTAAGCTATCTTCAAATTATTAGACTTCAAATACATTGAAAAATAAGTACGTTTAATAATAATTTTGTAAGAATAATTACGAAGCCCTTTGGCCCTGGCATGGCGCAATATTGTGAGAGAATACTGTACTCTCAATTGGAGATCCCTATCCGGAGGCAACGAGGCTTTTGAATTGAGAGAGTGCAGCGAATTGCTGTGCTCTGATTGACTGACGATTCACAGCTGGACAGTGCTGCCCTCATAGACAATGAGAAAGGGAACATGCATTTAGGCTTGTACTTTTTGCTTCGTAAGATTCTCGACCATATTTGCCAGTGAATTTGCAAACGATGCACATTGAGATATGTTTTGAATGTATGTAAAGTGAAATAGCCTAGGTTTCTTCCAAAGCCTCTTCTCCTAAAGTAACTGCGCAAAGGTGACTGCGCCATAGAATGGTGGGGATAAAAAGGTTCTTGAATCGGGAGAAGAAAAAGCCCTTGAATCGAGAGACTACGTAGACCTCTGGCGACAGATTCAACGAACTTCCCGTTAATTCGATCAATGTGAACGAATCATAATAACGTATTGAGGTTTTCAGTCGTGCGGTTGCCTAGGTAGCCATAGGCGACGAAATATGTTTGGCGTAAACAAACTAGTTTTCTGACAAGTTGAATTGTTCGGTGAAAATCAATCGCATATGACAGTTATCATTAGTGGGTATCGGCAAAATGACATCTCTAGATTTAAGGCAACAGAAACTAGAACAACAGGTACAGAATTCGATTCAATTTCAAATAAGCTTTAATATCTTTCGTTTTATTCGTTCGACTTCGTTCACTTTTACATCTGCGCGATGCATATTTTTTTTTTTAACATTTCGGAAACAATGAACCCTCGCAGCGTTACGCATTTTTCGTATGGAATAATTTATGTTACAAATACACGATCACGATTTATAATCAATTAGGCATTAGATGTAATAGCAACGATTTATTATAAATTATATTCAAAGTAGGTCACATTTAAATATTCATCGAATTTGCTCTACATATAAGATCATTTGAGAAAGCAAGCACTGTTTCTACGAGTTTCTATATTTTCAACATGTTATAGTGTAGTATCATTATGAATTGATTTTTGTTTTCTTATTATTTTGATTTTTGTTACAAGTGAGTTGTATTTATTTGCAGAGGCAATTGATTGCCCAAAAAATGAAACAAAAGAGACAAAGTGGAGCTGGTGGAATGGTTCAAGCATCTAATATATTAAGTACTCAACTAACAAGTCACTCCACCAAGTGGATGAATCCTAACAAGGAGCTTCGTGGTAATTTTATAGAGTTGTCAAACAGAAAAACATTCAAATTTCAGTGATGTGACTTTATACACTGACAGTTTTGCAATTCAAAGATTTTAGATTTTTCTTTAAAATTCAATTCTTATCGAGGTTTGACTCTGTATTCAATAAACTTTTTTGAATTTTTCCAGGATATGATGGTCCAGTGCAATTTAACGTGTCACAGACAAATACAGAGTTAAGTTCATTCACAGAGAACAAGGACATGGAAGCTAGAATAAATGGTATACCAAGCTAGTAACATTTAATAAATTGAATGTTTTCTATCCTATAACTATATGTAATTTGAATAATGGCTCTTTTTGAATAGAAGTGAGTGCAGAAGGAGGTTTCTACCAAGGTATGGAGGCTGCTGATTGCGCGGATGAGGAATCATCGCCAATAGAAATACATTCTCCTTCTGAGTCATTACCATGTCCTTCTCCTCTAAGAGTAGCTCCTTCGGATGGAGCCAACACATTTATCAATAGGGAGAATAATTCTTCGGTAAGCATGGTAGCTTAACTAGGATAAATGGTATTTAACAGCACTGGTATCATTTCAGAGTCCAGAATTAGAAGGGAACGTCGAAGGAAACATTGAGCATTTTGTACTTCAGCCAGCGAATAAGAAAATGCATTATAAATGTAGAATAACGCGTGATAGAAAGGGTATGGATCGCGGACTGTATCCTACATATTTTCTACATCTAGAGCGTGACTATGGAAAGAAGGTACGCATTGACTGCACATAACTTTCCGCTTCAGGAGCTGCGAAAAATAGTTAAGAGTATTCACCTCCGTTCTAGATCTTTTTATTGGCGGGTCGGAAGAGGAAAAAGAGTACGACAAGTAATTATTTAATTTCTACCGATCCCACGGATCTTTCAAGGGCAGGAGAGTCTTATATTGGAAAGTTAAGGTCAAACCTTTTGGGGACGCAGTTCACGGTTTATGACAATGGGTATTCGCTAATGAAGGATGACAAACGGGATGAACGTTTCAATCCACGGCAAGAATTGGCTGCGGTAATTTATGATACCAACGTCTTAGGATTTAAAGGGCCAAGGAAGATGACTGTCATCATTCCGGGAATGACGTCGGATCAGAAAAGAGTCGAGATTTGTGCAAGAGATGAATCGGAAACGTTGCTTGGTAAATAGTAATTATTATGCTGTTTTCTTTTGGTAAAATATACGATCTAATATCTGTTGTCTCTGCAGAACGTTGGAAAACAAAGAATATGGACAATTTAATAGAATTGCACAATAAGACTCCTGTCTGGAACGACGACACACAGTCGTACGTGCTTAATTTTTATGGAAGGGTCACGCAAGCTTCAGTGAAGAATTTCCAAGTTGTGCATGATAGCGATGGTGCGTATTATAACCGTAGCTCGGAGCCCTTGGAAAATTTATCTGATTTTTAATTTATCTGATATTTAATGTTTTATTGCAGTTGACTATGTTGTTATGCAATTCGGCCGGGTAGCCGAAGACGTGTTCACAATGGACTACAGATTCCCACTGTGCACGCTTCAAGCGTTCGCCATAGCTCTGAGCAGTTTCGATAATAAATTGGCCTGCGAGTAACAACCTAAATCCATCTGGGATTCGATCCTTACTAAGTATACACACAATGGGGAAATAATACCGATCGAAACGATCTACAGTGGACAATCAATAGATTGAACTGTCTTTATTTTTCTTTTTTTTTTTAAATAGAACATCTAGGGACGATAGTTGTCCTACCGGAACTTGGTATGTAACGATAATGAGTATAAATTCTGTGTTCACATTTCTTACATATGGAAAGCGTTTTTAAGTACTCGGTATACATGTTTTCTAGTTCCTTCGTACGTCGATAGGATAATTAATCGGTGGAGCTTTGTTGTTAACCGAAAATGATGACAGCAGCTTAGTATGGGCATACGGGGAATCGACAAATAACGTTCATACTAACGAGTCACGTCTTAAAACAGCGAAACATATCATGAAATTTATTTTGAACATATTTCATTGATCGATAGGCCCATTTTTAGGTTATCGTTCTTTAAACGAGGAGGGAGAATCACGCGCGCTCAAACGTGATTAGAATTTCTGTACTATAATGATACTAATACACTGCGCAATTAACTGCCCAAGAAGATAAAAATATGTTTTCTTGCGTCGATGGTGAACAGAGTATGCGTTCAATCGGTTCCTTTTTAATCGGAAACGGTTGATATTGTTACTAGACTGCTGAAACTTATGCGAATACGTGTTTGTAGAGAAAAATTTGATGGAATTGGCGCAATAACAAATTAAATTTTTATCGAAACCAGAATGAAACACCGAGTGTTGAATATTGAAGTTGCTATTTTGATTACTCTTTGATAATATCTTATAAAAGCATACAGTTCCGCAGTCTAATGATCACGTAATGCAGGGTTTATGCAAATTTTGGAGCACATTGAAATATAAAAGTATCACTTTGCGAAACTGCATTGGAAAATGAGTATCTATTCGCACTTTACTGTTGGATATAAACGACTATTCACACTTCAACAAATTATCGCACTATATCGATTACTATTTTTTACACCCTTTTATTCGTTATTTTGCGACAGCATTGTTTTGTGTATATGAACGTTATTGTACATTTTGAAGTGTCTTCAGCATTCGCACTTATCCAAAGAGATTGTTATTATAAATCATTGTTCATGGTATGCATGTATAAGGTAAATCGTCTATCTCTGTCACATTAAATCTCGTGTGAACTGTATATTACAAACATTGGGATAGTCTGCTTTCTCGTTGAACAACTACTGTAGTTTCAACGATAGCAACGCACAAAAAGTAAAGAGAATATAGTTTAAACGTATGTAAATAAGTCTACAAAGTTTCATAAAAATATGTTTAATTTGTCGAAAAGGAAGTCCCAAATCATGCCTTCTACTCAAAGTTGAAAATTTCTTGAACGGTGTCGTTTACCTAAAAAATTTGGCACGCAAAAAACAGTATAATTTAAGGTGGCAGAGATAATTAGGCGACTCTTGCGAGTTTATCATTCGAGTATTCGTCATGACGAAGTATTAGACTGCGGATTTTATGCATTTATAGCGAAACGGGAATCCGGAAAAGTTTGATAATGCGGTTACACTATTTCCATTGCAATAATCATTTAAAAAATCAATTTTTCTACAATGCTCTTCTGCAATTGCACAACAGTTTTGATATTGCATAAAAATCGGCAGTCTAACAAAGTATCATTCCAGGTACATATCGTGTATATTTATTTGATCGAGCTTATCCGAATCGCTCGTCCTTGTCATCGATGTATAAGATTTACGCGTTTAGCGGCAAAACCAAAGATGCAACTGTACTCGTGTGTGGTGCGGACAGAATTAGCGGACAAGCAAAAATTAATTAACGTAGAAAACGTTTTCAATGCCGTGCCTTTGTGTAACGTTGATTGACGCTAGTTACGATTGTTCCGAGGGAATCTGCACGCGACGTTCGGTATTCAGCAATACATGCAGTCCAGACAATATTTAAATAATATTCATACGCGTGTAGGAACATCTTTGAATAGTATCGTCGGTTATAGTTGGACTGCGGATTGCGATGCATACAAGTGTTCAATCAAGGAAAATAATTATCAAGGAAATTGGTAATGTACTACAAGAATGAAATCATTTTCTGGGGAAATGAAAATTCAATCCTCGTGCTGGTACTTGATAGTTTCAGTACTTGTTGTACTTTGTACCTGTACTATTTTCACGAATAATCTCGCACGTTATTTTAAATCTATAAGACTGTTTCGAATCATTTTTTTAAATCTATGTATGGCTTTACTTGCGGCAAATCTTGAATACCAAAGCTTTCAAATTGTTTACACACGAGGGTCAACAATGAAAAGTGCACAATATCCGTAGTCCAGTTACAGTAACAAAGGTATCCTTATTTGTTGCGCCGATGCAACGATTGGTTTAATTTTTATCAAACGCACTGCGTAGTCCAGTGTTTTAATTATTCCTTTAAGACTGGAAGAGTAATTGTTTCTGTATCGCTTTGTGTTGCTCGGTTAGAAGCTCGGACTATTAATGATAGCTATACTTGTAATCCTGTAAGCCGAGTGAAACCGTGAATGATGTGTAGAATTGCACAAGAGCTCGCGAAAGTGCTGAACGGTTTATATCTTTGTAAATTTTATACTCCCCGAGTTTCGTTTATTGTAATGCGCGCGAAGGAAGACAACGCGCGTCTCGTCAAACCTGAAAGGTGCTATTATAAAAAGAACTGCTAAAACACTGATTAGCTGAACAAGGGAGGGGAACCACTTTATATATATATATATAATACTATATATATATTTGTAATTAAAAAAAACAGTATTAATATTATTTAGAACGCCAATTGGATATTTTATAATAAGTGTAATATTTCATTTTCTCATTTTGATATTATTTAAAATATTGTATAGCTTTAAGGATACATTGGATACCGCTTAAAACGCGCGCGCGCGTGCGTGTATTAGGAGACCTTTGAATTGAACAAGACCTGTAACTAGCTTGTCACGATGAATATTGTAAATTACATTCAAGTGTTCAATGGGTGTTATATTTTCAACGGTCACCTGGAAATAAATACAAACTGCAAGTCTCCTATGCGTTTCCATTGCGTGATTGTTAGCTGTAAGAGTACTCGTGAAACTTCTTTATTGTTCATGTATTGTTCATTA
Source organism: Augochlorella aurata (assembly GCA_028455555.1). NCBI lineage: Eukaryota > Metazoa > Arthropoda > Insecta > Hymenoptera > Halictidae > Augochlorella > Augochlorella aurata. Next base: position 9,636,904 of record CM052151.1, on the reverse strand, counting down.
ACGATCAACAAAGTGTGTGCAACTGCACATAAGAATCACTTATCGAACGGAGCGGTTCTTTTGGTTGTGTGACACTATAAAAAAGAGAGAAAAATGAACAAATACAACGTTCGCAACCGGTCCGGCAGTGTCTGGGTCCACGCAGACCCAGTGCTTAGAAAAATTCGATTACTCAGCTTGTGGCAAATGATTTATATCGACAACTGTCCAATCGGATGCGATGAGATAATTTTAAATGTTTAAACGATCTCAATCGTTGCCAATTGTGCAGTTGTCAGAAACGTCTACCGTTCCGAGGATTAACAACTATAAAAACATAGCAATTTCATCAATCGTTTACAACGATTCGACGTCTCTTATAATTACGTTGTTAAGTAATCGAATCGTGTGTTTTCAGTCCATGTTTTCCTTCTTGAAACAATAATTCAAGACGTTATGCAGGCCTGCATTCCTGTCGATCCGCATTGTCTGGCCAGTCGCAGATATTGTTCACGGAGTTCCAAATCAAACGATTAGGGCACGAGAACTTCACTGGTCTCCCGTGAACGCATTCATAGTACTGCAAAAGAGAAGAAAGAACGTTACAAAGGATGCTGTATAAAGCTGTAAGTATAACTTTGGCACTTTTGATAATCTTACAGAAATGATAAAAAATTGTTTAAAAATTGCATTTTGCTAGTAGAAGCCATCTTGAAATTTTTATTGAACTTATATTTTTCACTTTTCAGTACCAGGGATGACAAGACGAGCCCGACAACTGTGCGATTTGGAAACGATTACGAGCATGAAGTGAACTCGAATTTGGAAATGTATGTGAAGAGAAGCATTATAGTAAAATTATATAGATAAATTGAACACTTGCATAACTCTATGTTAAATATGACTCCACATAAATTGCAATTCTATATATTTAAAATGAAGGTAGAATTTTCAGTTGCCATACTTACTATGTTACAGTTCTTCGACGTAAGGAACTTGTCGCCATCTTTGCATTCAATCTTCTCATCCCCATTGTCTCCGTTCGGCGTTTCGGTGGGTTTCCACTTGTTTGTATCCTCGGTGGTTGGCGTTGGACTTTCCGATGAGGATGGTGGCGCTTCCGGTTTCTTGGTGGTTGTTGAAGTAGGTGGCTGTGTAGGTGATGTTGTCGGTGGTTGCGTAGACGGTGATGTCGGTGGTTGTGTAGATGGAGGTCTTGTTGGCGATTGCGTAGGTCGCTGAATAGGTCTATCGGCAGGTTTCGTCGAAGGTGGCTGAGTTGGTCGAATACCATCCGACGAAGGCGTACTCGGTGGTCTTGCCCATTCAGGCTAAAAACAGCAAAATATTAACCCTTTGCACTCGAGGCCATTTTCACTGTAAATCTAAAATAATTTTCCTGCCCTATAGTATTTCCATTTTATGTAACAAAGTGTATTTTATGCATATGAAATTCATTCTCATAACTCATACCAATAGTTTCGCCTTTAACAATTTTTCAAATCTAAACGTTGTTACTACAAAAGTTATTTTGAAACGTGACAGAACAATTTTAGCGGTGCCCCAGAGTCACTTATTTTGTTTATTCCACACCGAATAATTATTAATCGAATTCAGTGTCACAAAATAATCTCTGTCAATACGTTCGTTAGTCGAGCATCATGAGTTACTATACCGTAGGGGTAGTATGGAAGTTTTTGTCTGTAACAACGTATCCTTTCAAGCCTTCGTTGATGGTTTTCATCAGGGGGTTGCGTTCACCGCACAGTCCTTGGAAGTCGTCCATGTCGATGGCCCAGACCATGGCGCCTCCGTATTGCTCCTTCTTGATGAAATCGATCTTGTACTTCACGCTCTGGACGTCCTCGTAACCGACCCATTGCGTTCCTACAATCATCCAATTGTTATTAAAATATGCCTTTAACGTCCATATCAAACGTGCATTACCTTGGTACGTGTAAGGAACTTTGCCGGCCTCGTCGACTTTCTGGGTCCAATTGCTGCCTGGGGCTTGCAACCTGGTGCAGATCTGTAAATGTTCCGCAAAATTAGTTTATTAGAACATAGAGAGATCCTCTAGCTTCTTCTCGACATCTTTAGCTTTGACAATTTGAGGAGTTTGCGAACTATGCATAAGTTTGAGACCTCTAGAGATGAGAACCCTTCGAGTTCCACACCTTTAAACATTCGAATCCTTCGAACTCGAAGTTTTCGACGTTTCTAGGGGTTCTAGACTCTAGACTTTTGAATGTGACAACTTTCAAATCACCAACGCTGGGAAGCCTTCGATACTCTTGGAATCTCAAGCTCCGAGTCTGACGGAACAGACAGAGAAAAAGAAGATTCATTAACAGTACCTCGTAGTAAGAGAGAAATCCTTTGGCCTGAGTGTATTCGCCAGGAGCTCCACCCCCAGCTTCCTTGTTGATGTAAGTTCCCGGCGAGTAATTGTTGTTGCTCTGGCTGAGGGTGAAGGTGCGACCGTACAACGGGATTCCAACGATCAGTTTCTTGGCGGGACAGCCTTTCTCCTCCCAGAGCTGGAGACCGTCGTGCTGCACAGTTGAATGCCCATTGTTTAATAAGAAACAATACGAATAGCTATAACTATGCGGACTGGAAATAGTTTGAGAGGTTCTTACGACGTTTAATTTCTCGTATGCCCATTGGTCGTGCGGCCTGCGATAAAGAGGGCTATGGACATCCGCGAATCCAGCCCAGTTTCCGCGAAGATCGTAAGACATCACGTGGATGGCGTCCATGTTCCTGTGAACAATATCAATAGTCAGTTATAATATTTTTATCGAATAAAATGGGGAAACACGAGCGAGTGATCACTGACTGGCACAATTCGGGAACGTGATATCCCTCGTCCAAACGGAATTTGGCCATGGGTACCGCCATAGTGAGCTCCCATCCCTTCTGCTCCTTGTCAAAGGCGCGTCTCAGCTCCTCGACAAAGTAGAAGAAGTGGTTCTTGTCCGAAAAACTGCCACCCCTGTCCGCAGCTCCAGGGTACTCCCAATCGAGATCGAAACCGTCGAAGTTATACTTATGCATGAAGTCTGTTAACAAATAGAGAAAGCGTCTTGGCTTTCACTGCATTGTCTTCAAACATGGACGAATAAGCCCGCAAAGTTTCAGAGCGATGTCTCTGACAGTTCTTTTCTAATCACCGAATCATCTATGCCGAGTTTCGCAAGATCGAAGACGCTATGAATTAATATAATCCGTAATTTGTCTTGAATCAAATGGATATTCTGGCTTGGACAAATTACAGTATACTCTCCAAACAATGGCGAATAGACCCAGAAAGCTTGAAAACGGCGCACAGAATAACTGTTTCAGAAAATCTCTCACCAACGACGCTTCTGATGAAGGTGTGTCTCCTCTCCTTCACTCCAACTAGCGCACTGTACTTCCTACCGCCTTCTCCCCAACCACCGACAGCTACAGAGGTCTTCAGATGAGGATAGGCGGTCCTCAAATTGTTGAATGCTTGGAAATTCTCCTGCTCGACGTCCAACTCTGGATCCAGGATCAATATCTCCCAGGTAACGTTGCTCACGCCGATGAACGAGTAGATGATGTGAGTGCATAGTTCGCCAGGGATGTCTTTGACACCGTAACTGCCGACGTCCGGTCGATAGATCGCCCAGTTGCTGAAGTAGCACGCTATTCTAGCCGGTTGATTCCCTGGAAAACCATAAATCGTTGGTCGACTATGAGAAATATCGGCGACCTTATTTATCTTATCAAATACTCGAGCAAGCACTCACCTGCCGCGATCGCTAGCGTTGCTAGCACCACTGTCAGCGAGAGAAGACTCTTTCCTGACGCCATCTCTGCAGCTGAAAATAATTAAGTCGCTCTAATTGACGTACGAAAGCTATGCGGGGACGTCTAAGTGCACTGTCTATCATCAAGTTCGCGAATTTGCTCTGCTTTCATTTTTCACAGAATAATTTCACAGATCATTTTTCACAGAATAATTCTGCAGTCTCCCGCAAACACGACAGTATATATTTTAATAACATTATAAACATTTAAACGTGTTTAAACAACGTTCGAAGCGACGACTTTTAACTGATTTTCGGTCCAATTTTAAACTTTGATCGTCAACTTTGGTGATACAATTATGTTCTTTTTATACAGAAGTATTCTACAGACTCTCCGAAATGCGACAGTATATATTTTAATAAAACAATGATTGTTTAATTGTGTTTCAAAAACGTGCGAACCAAACAAACGCTCCAAGCTCCCCGGATATGTCCGACGTCCGCACTGCTCGAGGATCGACGCAGATCTAGAAGATCGTCTCGAGTGTAGGCGGTTGATTAGCGGTTCCCGGGTGGTGGGTACGCCGATCTATCGATCGTGGCGTTGTTCTTCAAACGGGAGAACGATCCACGCCGACCGGTTTCCGCTAAAGCAAACACCGTGACATCCTCGCGAAATCTTTCTCGAATGGTTCGACTTTATCTCGCGATCGATTTGTTTTTTCGCCCGAGGACAAGTGCCGGGACCTTCGGGATTATCTGTCGAGGATCTGTCGATCTCGAGGAGCTTCCCAAATATAATGCAATCTTCAATGTTCTGGAGAAATTAGAGAAGACAGATACGAATTCATTAGCTTAATGAACGGCTCTGGAATGCGGAAGATGACTGATCCGCGTTTCTTAAGCTCTTTTCCACTCATATTTGCATTATTCAAACGTCGAATATCGAAAATTTAATTTCCTATTATGCTTGGTGGAAATAACTCTTCGAAATGTTTCATAGAGAACCAACGGAATTAATTTTTCAGTTGATTAAGAAGAGAAGCGTAACCTATTTTAACGCGTTGAATGCCACGGGGGTCACCGGTGACCGGCGCTTGACTTGGCAGTGACGCCATGGGGGCCATCGGTGACCGACGCGCCCAGATTAATAGACATATATATAATTTAAACAAATGGCAATACTTGTAATTTTTTATTATTGTCATCGTTGATGTCACCGGTGACCCCCGTCGCAATTAACTTAAATATCTTAACAATTAAATATCTACTGCAGATAATATTTCAACACTATATGTATCGCGTGATAGAAAATTCATCGCGGCGCCACGCACAATCCCTCTAAAAAATTGCCGTGGCATTTTAACGTGTTAAAAATGAAGGATCGGAAGAATTGCACTCACTGCGCAACGTTTCAACGGTGGATTTTTTACGTTCCACCAAAAACCTGTTGGTCCCGCGACGCACGCTGAAAAATACACGAATTCGAACGTTATTAGGGTCTTTCAGCGGAACAAAAAAATGTCCAGCAGCTTTTTATCGCCGAATTCGGTCGACCAGGTTCTGCAAGGGATGGGGTGTCCGTCCAACAGTTTTTACGGCCACGATTTCGCAGCTCGATCGGCGAAAAACGCGCAAAAAGGATTTTATCGGGCGAGGATTGGACGCAGTTTTTCGGTGCTCGAACCTTTGAAATCTTTTTTCGTCCCGGTGCGGACCTGTTTCAGTTCCTCGGCAATTTCTTTATTGATATTGTCGTTCATTTCTATATCGCTTTACGGATTCGTAAGTGGAAATCAATTCGATGTGCATTAGAGAACGCATTAAGGAACACTGTACGACACCAATTTCACGTTTCGATAATCAGAAAACGATTCTTGCTGGACACGTTTCTCTCCGTCTGGCTTCCGAGGAATTTAAAAAAGGATCAACTTTGATTATTTTTCCGTTTCAGACGTGGAAGCTATTACCAACGATACAGTAGATAAATTTCTTCAACGCTGTATTTCTTAACAAGCTTATGATCATTTGAATATGTTCGAAGAGAACAAGGCGACGCGCCAATTTTCTCAATTATTCTTCTCTTACAAAGCAATAATAATGTAATAATTTATTTGTATAGATCCTTTGTAACACAGACGACGTAAAAGCAGAGTTAGAGTGACATGGCAGATATAAGAATAATAATAATTGCGTAAAAAGTAAGAAAGTCGCTAATACAATGAAATAAAATAGAAAAGACAAATGATAACAATAGTGGAAATCAGGATAAATTGAAAGAAATACGGGAGAATAGAAACAGAGGAAAGGAGACTGAAAATAAAATCCAACAATCGACCTCTAGTTATCGAATCGCAAAGATAAAATTGATCGGACACTGCGATTGCCAATTATTTGCCCTGCCGACCGCGAACGGCGCCGAAGAACGCTTTGTTTCAACGAAGCACGACCGCGACTGCTTTCTTCTCCCGTAAAAACTCCGGAGGAAAGAAAAGCGTCCACCGCGAACCGCGTCTCCTGGTATATCTCGAGGTTTTTGTTCGGTCATCGACAAGGTTCTGCTTTTTAACGGGATAGATCGTTCGCCTAAGCTCGCCGCTCCTTAAGCGAAGTCGGGCCGGCGTTCGAGGACCGTGGACAAAGAGCGGTCCGCAGAACGATCGAGGACCGTCCTTGGGCATCGAGGAGAGTTTCAAGTGAAATGGAAGAGCTAGATAATGGTCGCCGGTTCGCGAAAATAAAGGAAGATGCTCCGTGGCCTCTCGGAAGGAGAACAACGGCGGCCGAGACGGAAAGAAACGAGGCTCCTCCGTCGCGCGAATTAAAATGCCGGCTGCATCGGATCCTTCGGCTACTATTCCGCCGGATGCACCGCGCATACAAACGCAGCAGACATAACCCAGACCCTGAGGAACACTTCCATCTGCTCCGATAACTGATCGCAGCTTTTCTCGCCGCGGCTTTCGGGAAACGTGCGGTGCACGTGGAAATCGCATCGGAAAATTGTCTCTGTTGTTGCATCCGCGTTGAAATAGACAGTCTCTAAAATACGATTGCGCCGATAGACATATATTATTTATGCCACTAAATTCTAGATTCCTTGATTCGTTAATTCGTGCTGCTTTTATTTCACCATTTTCTCTAACGAAAAGAAGATGCACTTCTCCATTGCTCGAAACAATGTCTCGCTTTTGGTTGCTTTGGATATCGTAATCATATTGTTCTCAATTTATTATTATTGTTATTAGGATGAATTCTTGCAGAAATATTGAAAGGATACCTGGTCGGTTGATGTTAAATTAAATGAAATATGCATCGACTTTCATTGGAAGAGGACAGCAGAATCCTTCCAACATTGAATAAAATGACGTCCGCGTTTCCTGTTTACAAAGAGCTATCTGCAATGACCGACATCCTGAGCCCAGCGAATCCATTAACAACTATTCAGACGTAATATTGATATTCCCGATGGGTGGAGCGGTTTCGCGACGTTTGTTATTTTTGTTTCCTTCGATCCAGGAAGCGCGAGGTGCGTCAACGTTTACGATTTTACCGGTTGGAGTTCGCGATAGATAAGAGGCGACGTGTTCCGCTATCGCTTGGAATGTCGGTCACGTCGGATTAAATGGAAGGCTGTGTATCATCATCGATCGATGGCCCTGAGCTAATCGAACCCACGAACCGGCGCGACAATAAGGATCGAAGGGAGCATCGGTCTCGAGCAGGAAGAGCCTCCGTCAAACAGCGCGCGGGGTCCTCTAGCTCTCTTGATGAATACTGATCGAAAGTAGCGCGAATTTCATTGGGAAACTGGCAGGCAATCATCCAGAAGCTCAGAACGAGTTAGAATTAATCAGAGGATCATTAATCAGAGATAAAATTAATCAGCCGATTTCAATTGCAAAATTCTACCTTGAACTGATACGCATCATTAATTTTCAGAGCTCGTTGGAATCATCGCAGCTACCGCCGGAATGACGTCAAAAGCGACTTCAGCTTCCTTCCGAACCTTTGTTCAAACTACTACGAGAAGCTGCCGCAATCAGCTGCTTGTTCTAGAAACGGATCGCCTTCCTAATCTGTCGGAACGAGTCTCTCGTCGAAGACTCATCACCGACAACAATGCTCTCGGCCGGCTCGACTTTTATGAAAATGAATCCGCAGAAAATCCTCGCAGCATTCACAAACGACCTTCGAGCCGGGCCAAGGGGAGGAAAACAAAGAAATCGAGGAAAGAAGCAAATGGAAAAATCGAAACAAAGCGAGTGGACCATCGCCCACACGCGTCTTGTCACCGGTCGTGGCGGAATTCCAACGAGTCCATGTGTAAACAATATAAAGGATGAGGGATCGACCTATCGATTGTGTCCAGAAATCTCTAAGATTCGGAACGGATGATTGCAATTATGAAGGACCAGTTGTCCGACGGTGTTTCGATGATTTTGAGTTTTTGATTTTGCCTCGTTGGTTAGAACTGAGAAACTTTTGTATTTGGAAATGAAAGAATTCAGATTTTTGAAATTTTTATACTTTTATGTAACGATGAAAATCGAAGTGGCAATTTCAGGTGAGATAGCCTGTGTTAACACTCATGGCTATCTATTATTGAGGTATTACTGTATAATTTTTTAAATATTAGATACCTTTCGCGACTAATAAAATAAATAAAATGGATAATATAAATATTGGAAAATATAAATATATTGTGAATATAATATAATATATAATAAGTGTAAATATAATATAAATAATGGAAAATATAAAAATGTCAACAGCAGAATAACCGGTCGATAAAGCGTTAACAGTGATTTCACTTCATTCTTATTCGCCTAAATTCTAAAGAAGCTTTCGAATCTCACGTTGAAATTAACATAAATTTAGACATTTAGAAATAACAAAAATATTTTTGATATTTAAATGTTTATATCGTCACGAAAATATATACCATCGCATTCGACAGACTATATAGAATCACACCACGGTAAAAATATGTCTACAATTACTCTAATTCAAGTACGAACAATTTTCAAAGCTGGAGATCCGATTTCCCATCAAGATTACTGCTTATCTGACCGCGGAAAAAAGCTCCGCTTTCGAAATCAACGTGAACAAGCAATGCGTGTTATTCTGCACGGTGCGTTGCGCTGATATTTCTTCGCAAGAGCGTCGAGACCGAGAGAAAAACTGAAGAGAGGACTCACCTTTGCGAGCACCGGGTACCACAGAAAAATCGTGGCTCCGACCGAGGTTAAGCTCTCATATATACCCAGGTGGACCTCATTAGAATTCAGGTGCAGGGGATCTCGCACGATTGGCTGGTTCGTCGACCCTCTGCCTCCCGTCAACGACGACGGGACGACCGCCATCCGTCACCAATCGTCATGTCCGTTTTCGTTTCTAATTCGTCCCTTAGATCGTCTATTCGAAATTAGTGGATCTTCTATTAGTGTACAAAACAGACTTCTTTAATTGTTCAGTAATTTTTTTATACATGTCTTTAATGGTACTCTATGGTGCTCTTTAATGGTACTCTTTAATGGATCTACCGATTTTATTATCGACATCAGCTGAGTAGTTAGATGACGCATTTGAAAGTCTCAAATGGACCCTACATTGCCATCCTAGGATTTGCAAGTTAATGGCAAATGAACGAGGCAAAGGCGAGGCAATGATCCTCGGAGAATAGTTCTTCTCTTATCCGAACCTTGATGAATATATATTTAAATAAAATATATTTAAATAGCGATATATTTAATAGATATATAAATAGATATATTTAAACAGTGACGCGGTACAGAAATGATTTCAAAGAGGTCGAATACGAATAAACAATTATCTAATCAACAATTATCGTCCTTTTGGAAGAATCTTCCCCAACAATAATATCAATTTTAAGTACATTTCCCGTTACGTTAAATTCCCTGAAGCAGAGAATTCCAAGATCAACAATTACGTAAAAAAGTCACAATACCTCACCAGCTCCGTTGCACAATTTCCGAGTAACGTCAATTCATTATCGTCAATTCGTTATCGCGTACTCGATAAGGAAACGAACGCTAAAAGTTAAGGGCCGGTGGAAACGGTACACGAAACGGTACCGGCCGACTTTACCCCGACGATCCCCGAATTCTTCGCCTTTCGAATTCTGCCGTGTTATAGCGCGCTCGTGTGATCCAGGGGGGAGGGAGGAGGACCGGTTCGAAGGAAGATCGTCGTTCGTGTAATATGGATTTTATTTTATTCGTGTAACAATAACAGTTCCTGTTTGCACAGTGTTAGTTTCTCTTACGGTAGAGCGTTTCGACGCGGAAACCAACCCTCTCGCCGATTCCCCAGGCACCGTGGGCCGCTTTAGAGGGTCGCGGAGGGGCTCTCTCGCCGCATTGAACAGCTGATAATAATCAGCGTCGTTCCTCGAGCATTGACGCACTCTCTTTGACTCTGTTTCTCGTTGAATTCGCGACGGAAGCGATGAGAAAACGGGGCGCGCGAACGAATCGGATCCTCCGTTCGCTTCGCGACGATTTTCTATCCATCCGCGAGGATCGGTCGTCTTGTAAAAAATTATCCCTAACGTCGAGAAATCGATTGATTGGAACTCTCGATTGATTTAGAAACGCGGGGGCCTACCCTTAATTATCATGATTAGCGAGATACCGTTCTCGTGGCCGACGCCGGCACGATTTGTCTTCGTGTTGCGATCCTTACGGTTAAACTGTTTTGTGCTGGTTTACTTTTCTTCTCTTGTTTTATCTGTAATTGACGAGAACAGTCGCCGCGTGTCTCGCGAACGAGCTGCTGGCTGTAATTTGGCACTCTTCGATGCTGTCCGACGAGTCTGAGTCTTGCGGAACATCCGTGCTCGTTCCCTAAACGCGATCAAGTCATATTATTTTCTCTGACGACGTTGCTATTGCCCAAGATGATTATCAAAATTGAGACACTGTCTCTTCTTGCATCCCTTCGGGATTAATCTATGAACTTCTCGAATGCAACTGTATGAAATTCGATGATACAAAATTCAAGCACTAGAGACAAATTAAATCCAGTATTATCGATCCAAGAAACATTTTTCTAGGGTCATCAAAGACCCCTGTTAACAGAGGAGTGGAACTTTTGTAGCCTCTGCACAATTGTGTCGGAAAATAATTTGCCAAGGACCGTGTAATGAATTTCACGAATCGATTCAAAGGACTTTTGTCCGATCGATGATTTTTGTTACGTGAATGTTGGGAACCCAGCGATCATGTTCCGCAGGACAGGGACGCGGTTTCCTCTGCTTCTTCCTTTGCGCTTGTACAACGAACAACGAATTTTACCTAGGAGAACAGACCTTCAGAAGGTACGAAACACACCGCCACGTTGAACGTTACGCCGTGCAGCGGGAATCAATGCGGAACGCTATTACAGGACGATTATAAAGCGTGTGTATTGTATCGTATATGTATAGTATGTATATATTTACATATATGTATGCCTTGTGACACACTGTCCAACGAATCTTGCGCATTCGGTAGGATTCGCGGCGCTCCAAGAACTATGAGAATTAGCTAGTTGTTGGACAGTGTCCGACGATCAACTGGAACCGATTTTGCGGTTTCGATCAACGACCAAGTTTTCTGTTCATCTTGGAGTATTCGAGATAATCGAACGAGGAATTCGGAAGTCAGCGATATCGACTGGAATTTAATTCAATTTTATTAGACATCAGACATGGGCAAATTTTATTTAAAAATTGACTATATAACATGAGAACCCGGAACAATGAATTGCAATAATTTATTCCATTCGCGCAATGAAATAAAGAAAGCGTAAATTATTTGCTAAGGACTTTGAATAAAACTGAATTTCATTCGGGACATTTCTCAAGTATACAAGTTATTTCGTTCGATAAATATTTGGATAATTACAGAAAAAATCATTTGTTCAACTAAATCAACGTACAGTTATTTTAAGGGTAGTTTAAGAATTTTTAAGGATCCCAGGGCTCGAGATGAGAAAATCATTGATCGATGTCTGCAGCCGCGACATCGTGTCCGTCTCAGTAATCTTTGTTAACGTCTCGCTATGTTGCGCAGCTCGTAGCACCTATCGTAAACGCAACCTTATGTCCTACCTTACATCGTTACCTTATACCCTAGCTCTCGGTTCTGTCGCGTCTTAAATCGCTATGCTCCAAACTCAAACAAATGTACAACATATCGAACGTCTTTCGAAACATTAGCCAATGTATACCTTTTCGAAGGAACTCGATCCTAATTACGATGTCTTCTAATATCCATCTTACATAAACTCATTAAAATATTAACAATTCTCCGAAACTCTTCCGGACATAATTAAACGTTAGCATTGTTCCGACTTTTGTTGCGAACGAATATATTACTAATTTACAATCGCAGTAATTTAAACCGTAATTTCGCGATAGCTGTCAAAGGATTAACAATAACTCTTAGTGCTTCGTTATGCTGCCTCGGCGCCCTAATCAATCGTCGCCGCTACCGACAGAGTCTCTTGGAAGCATTTCTTGTTAACGAAAGGCAAGGACGAGACAGAGCAGCGCTGAGAACAATAATCCTCGATTCGCGACAGCGTTCAGCAAATTTTAATGAGCTTGCTGTCTTAGCGATCATTCGCGCGGTGCCAGAAACTCTATGACACTATGTGCCTCATTCGCTCGCGTGATATTTCATATCCTAGTCGAAATAAAAACATTAGTAGATTGTATAGATAAATTTTAGATTCATTAATTTAGTCGAAACCTAGCGCTGCACGAATTTGGCAGCACTCGTGTCCTTTAATCTGTCGGAGCATTAAACGGTATGGCAATCAGTGAAGAATTATCGTCGAAGAGGAATCGACAACGTTTCTACCTCGTTTTTATTATAAAAATTCATCGTAGCATCCTTTCGTTATAAAGTCTGAAAAATCTGTTCGAATGCTGCAATAATCGTGCAAGGCGGAGTGTTGTAAAATTTGTCGAAATTCCGAGTAGAAAATAGTAAATCGATCGAACCAAGGCACGCTTGCACTGAACGGGGGCCAGAAATCGTTCGAGAAGAAAAGAACACGTGTAGGACAACTGAGAAGCTCCTTTATTCGGCGAGGTGCCGTTTACCATTGTCCCGAGCAGAAAACTCGCGCCGTTTCTACGTTATTTATACAACTCAACTATCTATACAAAAACCGCCGAATCGGCAATAAAACGTCCGTCAACTGCTCCTTCGCAAAATCGAAATCAGATTCGCATTGAAATCAGTTACCGACTAATTACAGAAGAAGAAATTACAAGCCTATGGTACAAAAACGGCGCGAATTCCTCCGTCAGTATTTTCCCTATCGCGAACAGCATACCGCTACATCTGTTCGACACCGATTACGCCTAGCTCGTCTCTCGTTATTAGTTCTAATTAACCGATGATTATGTACAGTATATCGACGTAAATAAAAAAACGCCTCATCAAGTCGACTTAACAATTAACGCGATTTCAACGCGGCTCGTTTAACGATGAACTGCGCCGATCGTCGGTGACTCGAGGAAAGATGGTTGTTTTTCTCTGTTGTTCCGGGCTGGCAGTTAGTTGATTCTCTTTGTGCTTCGGAGGATTTTCCCTTGTAATAACCAAGAGTGTTATCGGTGTTATTGTTTTTTACTTCTTGCAGGTCTCGAAGGGTAATCGACCTTACGAATAGTAATTCTCTCTTTGCTGGTAGAGCGGCAATGGCGTCACTGGCGACAGGTCCTCGTCGTCTAAGCTCGATTCGGTTTTTAGAGGCAGGGTGGCCAGGGCTTTTACTGTGGACCAAGAGACCTAATTAATCTCCTCTTCCGATCTAACTCCGAGATATTAATCTGCCGGAGAATTAATCTCTTGCTGCTTAAGTTAGGGACACTCTGTATGGTGAAGTAAATAAATCAAATTGAATTAAAAATCTCTTATCGGCGGAGCGTATGCGAGGGGGTATGAATAAAATGAAAGAAAAAATATAAACAAACCTGAAAAACGATAATGTGATGTGCGTGTCCTATATGGGAGGATGGAGAAAGCATGTCAGTCAGTGTGCCTGGTTACCTATACACAGCACAAACAATCCAAACAACACTCTCTACGTATGACGGTACTATCCTATGTATATATTTATAACGTCGATAAAAGCTTCCGTGAAATTAATAAAAATCAATTAAAATTCGAGGATAAAATAAATCACGGTAACGCATGCCAACGAGGGCTCCCTTCGGCCCATAAACAGAAATCCAAATAGCAACATCAATTTTCCGAGAGTTAAACAAATGAACCGCGAAGGAGACAAGAAAAACCATTCTGATAAAATAAATATGAAATATAAACAATTAGCAAACATTATTGAGAATCTACTTCCTATGGTACCAACGTTATCTTGCTTTTTTAAATTGTATCAAACTAAAACTGTTGAAGAGGCTATCTTAACACTTTGCCGGCCGCTGTCACGCTGGCGTGACTTTTGCTCGCCAACGGTTATCTAAATCAGCGCAGCTGAGATGTTTCCACTATGCTTGTAAGTGCCCAGCACTAATATTTTTGAGCTTAGAATTTTTTGGCTAACAGCTGGTGTACAATTTAGACGTAAATTAATTTTCCTGCCGAGAGAACGCATACTTTATTGCTTAACTTTAGGATTCGCTTCTCTCGGCCTCAGTAGTTCGCCGGCGGCAGCGTAGAAATGAGCGGCCGGCAAAGTGTTAAATGCAACAGGAAGTAGCTTTGTAACGAGATCGTTGTCTAACTTCTCAGAACACAGAGATGTAGAAGAGAAAGATAAATGGTACAATTTCGCAAGCATATAATCGCCCTCTGCGGTACAGACAATCATAGGGTGAAAGAAAGCCACTCTACACATTGGTCATGCTGTCAATTTGCTAGACGTTGTATTCGTGCAAAATGAATCGAACACGATTAAGGGAGGCTCTGGGAACGTACCCGCCACCATTTTACTTTTCTCCATCACTTGCTTCGCCAGTATCTGATTCAGCTGCAGGATGTGATCCCTCTGACGTTTCTCCTCGACCACCTTCCTCTTCAGGTTGTCTGATTGTTCTACGTTGATATTGTCGTCTGCAACATTTAATATAACTATTACTTGGTAATTTTATATGGATAATTCATGTTCGAGTGCCTAGTTCATTCATCTTGTTTTATAAATAGTGGTCTGTGTTTGTTAATTATTTTAGATATATATGAAGATTGCTATAGTACCGTTTCCATCTGGTGCAGTGACAGTTGTTTCCGATAGCATTTTTCTGATAGCCTCGGCTTTCTTCAGACGCTGCTCCTGCTCCTCGGCTGATAACTCTGGTGTCTGGAATTAAAATATTATTATTGTTGTATCGGGAATATTCGAACACTATACTATACTTAAGTCTATTTCTTTTCTTTCCATTTTTCTTAAATACATTATCATCTCACATTATATGAAATTATTATATTATCCCAGAATATTCTTTATATTATTTCTGTAGAATATTTCAGTAATCATCGACAGACATCTTTCATTTTACAATAAGAAACCTGATGCCAACGCTCATAGAGAGACGTTCAATATACCCAATTATCTTGGAAGGTCCCCAAGGAGCAGCCGAAGATGAAGAACTATTGGTTTGACTAATTATGTCAAGCATATTACCTGCTCAGGAATATATCTCTCAGGGATGACGATCTTATTCGGAGTGCCGAGTAGCTGATCGATGGTGCTCTCATTGTACTTGAGTTCTTTGTGACTCAACGTCGACCTAACGACATCCGGAGCATTGATCCTTGGCCTGAGCGCTCGCTCCATATCCAAATCGTCCCTCGCTCTTCCCATTCCCTGCGCAAAATTAGTCTTGAAATTAGAGTTCCCGCTTTCTCTTTCTTCGCAGACATGGTTAATAAGTTGAGCATCGTGTGAGTTACGTCCGACTCTTACTCTGTGTTTAGATAATAGATCGCGTGGGTTAGCATCTTGGCTACCGGAAGTCTATTAGCAACTGGATGGCAGGAAGCACCCTAACTCCTGTGCACACTGTGCGGTGTATTCTGTTATAGATCACGCGAGGCTACGGCTTTTTTCGATTAGGGTAAAATTCATTGAGATTGTTGTACTTTTAATATATAGATAGTGTAGATAATATATAGATAAATAGATTGTTGAATAGTGTGCAAAATGGATAAAGTCGGAGCGATTTACGGGAGGACGGGCAAGGAAGCGCGAGAAAACGGAGAGAAACTGAAGAAAGAGCAACGAAACGTAGATGGGGGAGATAAATGGCAACCAAAAGATAATGAAAACAAAATACCATCTTCGAGAACGTGTCTTCTAAGTCGAGGACGGGTTTGCTACTGGACACGGTATAATGGCGTCTTTTTTCTCGCGGGATCTGCCTTCTCCTGGGGCCCTCGACCTTTTTCTCGGTCATCTCCTTGATGATCTGCTTAGCAGCCTCGCTCTTGAACACGGGCGACAATTGCGGCGAGCTCGAGGTGTTCACGGTCAGGGTCGAACCGAATGGTCTCTCTTGCGTTTCTGGTTTCGTCGGGAGCTCGGGGCTCACCGGATCCAACGGACTCTCGGTTTTCCCGGACACGGGGCTGTCGTAGTGTCTGTACTGCGGATAATATTGCTGCTGCGGCTGGTGATTAGGCTGCTGGTGATGGTGGCCCGACCGGATCATCGGCGAGTAATTCTGATGGCACGGGCTGTAGGACGGGCTGGTGGAGTAATTCGGCGAGCTCATCGGAACGTGCGAGCTCGAGCCTAGGCTCTCCGTATAGGGCGACAGCGTGCTATCCGAGCTGCCGTCCTGACTTTCGAACTGTCGTAATTGTTGAACAAAAGAGGAAGTAGAGTGATCGAGCGGGAGCAACGAAACCGCGAGGTAATCAGAACAAGTGGAAGGGGAAGCTGAGCGATGATTGGTGAATAAACTGCAATTCTTTAGACAATTACTCGTTCTGTCTCTGAGCAAACTTATGTGATCTAAGTGCTAGATACAGGGGGTGGTGGATACAGTTTCGGCTTTTGTTATTTTACCATTCTGACAGCTTATTCCAATTGGTCTTGATAGGGAACACCAACTCACCCTAACTTTGTTTCGCCGGGCAAGCATGCTCCTCAGGGCGTGCATGCTGTCGCTCCTCGGCGGAGGCACCACCGGACCCTGATGAATCTCAGGCTGCTGCTGCCGTTGTCCACCGAAGCCTCTCGGCAGCGACATGCTCCTTTGGAACTGCACGTCGTCCAAATCCGTCAGCTGGACCGTGCTCTGCGCGTGAATCATCGGCGACTCCTCGACCACTCTTCCCAATTGAGCCTTCTAAAAGTAAGTGGATCGAGAATAGAGTCGGCCGACGCCATCCAACGGTACTCGAACTCATCGATCTCTTTATCTGTGCGACCGTGACTAATTGTATCTCGATAGAAACAAATACCGGTTGTTGCTACCCTATTACAAATTAATTTTAACCATCGCCGAGGATTTCTTCATTCCTCATAGATCTCCCAATACTAAAGTATAACTACAATACCGATGTTTATTAATTTTGTAGAAACAATAGGTTTTATCCTCTCATTCTGTTACAAATTAACTTAATTTATTGTTCAAGGTTGGGTTGAATTATAACTATGCAGACCCAGAAAACTGCGATCATTTCAAAATAATCTCCTAACAATGCCGATGTTCATTAATTTTGCAGAAATAACACGACCTGTCATGGTATAAGGCATCTTAAAAGTTGATGAAAATTATTAGAATAATTGTTAAGGGTTGCTACACTTCTCACAAGTACCTCAACACTAAAGTTCACCTATCTAGACCCAGAAAGAAAGCTTCGATGGTTCCAAAATGATCTCCCAAGTCATTAGGATGTCTTGCCTTAATTAGTCACGTCAATGTCCCAACCCTGATGCATCCGAATTGTCCGACGCAACGCGACTCGCCGTGAAATTGGCTGAAAGAAAAAACCGAAGGCAATTACCTCGAATTTCTGGGAGCCCCCCAGATCATCGTCGCACAGCCGTTTCGCACCCCCAGGCGCCTGCAGGCCGTTCGTTAATGGGATTCCAATGTTCCCGGTCCTATCGCCTCGATCTCGTTGCCGTCTCTCCGATTCCCGTTTCACGATTCGCACGGTCTTGATCTCTTGTTTCTCACGGTTGTGTATCAAGCCTTCGAACGATATTGGACCGAACGTGAGCATTTTACAATAACGTCTATCTATATACACCTGCCGGTTGCGACACCTTCGTTAGTTTACCGACCGCATTGTTACACTCACCGGCGAACTTGTTGTCCTCGTTCAGACGATAATTATCATTCGCCAGCGTGTCTTCGTTCAGGGGTGGCGGCGGCGGCGGTGGAGGCACGTACTCCGGTGCGGAGATCGACGTGCCGTTGGCTAACTTTTCATCGTGCTTGTTGCTATCTTTTAGTTTAGAAAGAAAGGCTAACGTGAGCTATGAGTTTTACCAAGATGCCATTGAAATATCGGAGGAGGTGCTTTGGAGATTTTTGTGTAAGAAACGTGGTAATATCATATAATATTAATATATATAATATTATATAATATTAATTAATTAAACAGAAGAATAACAACGTCATCTCGGCGATCTCCAGTTTCGACAACGTCAAAAAAGAAGCTCTGGCTAACCTTGAGCCCTGGTGTCCGTGTTGACATACAACGGCGCGACGTTCACCTGCATCAGACTTCCCTTGCCCTGCATCTGGTCCTTCAACAGCTGCTGCTTCAGCTGATGTTGCTGGATCTGCTCTCGCAACTGAGGGGACAGCGTCGAGATGTGGTTCTGCTGCATCGGAGGGTAGGGTTGATGGTTCTGCAATGGCTGATGATTTTGCATTGACTGGGAATACGGCTGATGATTCTGGTGATGATGCTGATGATGGTTCTGCTGATGACTCTGTTGATGGTTCTGCTGATGGTTTTGGTGATGGTTCTGCTGGTGGTTCTGCTGATGACTCTGTTGGTGGTTCTGCTGATGATTCTGCTGGTGGTTCTGCTGATGATTCTGTTGGTGGTTCTGCTGATGATTCTGCTGGTGGTTCTGTTGATGATTCTGCTGGCGATTCGTAGGCGAGGCCTCCTTCATCAGCGTCGGCGATGAGAATTGAGGATAGTGAACGCCGTTCTGCTTGCCTCGGGGCGAAGATGACAATGCAGGACTCGATGGAGAGTCCAGACCATGGTCCAAAGTAATCCCCGAGTCAAGGTCAGTCTCCAGCCAGGAGTTCTGCGTCCTCTTCTTCGGCTGGTGCACTTGCGGAGCTGCAGAAATCATTGACATTCAATCGCCGTTGAACGCTACAATCCAAAATCCCAATGGAACTCACCCGAAGGCGGCTGAGGTCTGATCTGCTGCACCAGACTGTGCGATTTCTCCGTCAATTGTCTAACTTGCACGCTCAATTCCTTCCTCTGTCGCTGCAAGTCGCCCACCAGCTGCTGCACTCTCCTCAATTCGGCTTCGAGAGGACCGGTCGTTGCCGAAGTGTCTCTGGCCATGTTCCCGGCGTACCTCCTCGAAGCCTGGAGCTTCTGCCTGAGCACCACCAGGTCCTGCTCCAGCCTCGCGTTCTCCGCGACCGTCTCCTCCAGTTTCTGGAAGTCAGAAGTCAAAGAGATGCAGGATGCTTGCCATTGGCTGGAGCATCGTGGAAAGCTATCGTGAAACGCGGATCATGGAGAACGGTGAACAGAACATAGAAGGGAAACGGAACTGAAACGCTAGATTCTGTGCTTTGGATCATTTACCTGGAAGCATACCGGCTCTACCTGCGAACAACCAATTGATCATTTTAATCACTGGTGCGGGTGCGTCGGGCGCGGTGCTCTATTCGCTAGGAGGTCGCTAGATGAGGCCAATGTTGCTTTCGATTACGCCGGTTTTATACCTTTTCGCTTTGCCCGGTGACAGAGAGTGATATCGATGCAAAGGGTCGAGGGTGATGGAAACAATGCGCGTCGGTCATGTTCATCCGCGGTGAATGCGAAAATTGTGGACGGATTGAAATGGTTTTTTAATTCATTCGTTGACAGCGAATGCGAAAGGCACAAAAGAATGGAGAAGGGAGCACGCCGGTTTTCGATGATATCGGTCACAGTGAATGCGAAGGGTGAATTAGAAAGTACTCGATGGTTTTCGATAAATTCATCCACACTGAATGGAACAGGTGAAAAAGGTTGCAAAGGAACAAAATCGATGTTTTTTTTTCTAATAAAAGAATATTTCTACACAGTGGTCGTCTAAATTTGAACTGGAGATGTATAAATTCGACTGACCTTATTAGCTAAGTTTCTGAACTTATGGTAGTTCAGGGAACCTCCTTCGTCGGAAGGTATAGCGTTTTTCTCAAAAATCGAAGGAATCGGTTTCCAGATCTGTGTTCAGTGCATCAAAATATATCAGAACACGAAAAATTTGCGGCGGGCAGCGTTACGAGTGTGTAAAACGGGGCGTCGCGCTATATAGGGTGGTCATTCTCACGATCGCGTCAATTTTCTACGCATTTCCACTAATCTGACAAGAAGATGTCTCCTATAAAAGTTAATAAGCACTTTCAGGAGAACGGGGAGCAATAATAACAATTTGTAAGAATTTGTTATTCGATATAAAGCTTAGATCACTTTGACTTTTTT
>CM052151.1:9566370-9616382 GCA_028455555.1 Augochlorella aurata | reverse complement strand
GAAAAAGATTTTGTCGTAAAAATACGTCAACGTCGCAAAATCTGTTGCCATAGTCGTAAAAAATATTTCCGTTTTAATTCGCGGGAAATTTAATTGTTCGCGTTAATACATTTACTGGGAAACGAATTAAGTGAAGTTATATGAAATCGAAAAGTAACATTGCAGAGTGTAGAATTTAATGAAAATACTAAGTGTAGCGTTATACCGTACTTTTGTCGATGATAACAATAGTTTATGAATATACTTTATGAATATAGATGCTCCGAAAATGTGGATCCGAACGCGCACAGCTGTTCAAAAGTGGACACGATCAGGAAAACTCGAAATCCTTGCCCAGACTGGCGAGTTCGCGCGACAGGTATACTAGTCCGGCCGACTAACAGGTTAACATGGCTAACAAACAGGTGCACGTGGAAACGCGACGACTTTTCCAGCGGACAGCGGACTGCCGTTGCATTCACCGCGCGAGGTGAACGGCAGGTTTCGCCATGGGGGGAAAGAGTCATCGGAGAAAATCGCTGTAACACTTCGCGCGATCCGTCCTGCGCCCTCCGATCCCCCCTCCGATCCCCCCTCGGTCTATTCCCCGATAGCCGGAAAACGTAGAAAGCCTTTCGGATGAAACATGGAACGTTCAAGCGTGACGTCGATCGGTGAATCGTCGGATCGATTAATCCAGGCATTCGAGTCGGGAGCCGCAAAGCCACGCCCACTGAGACAGCTTGCATGGAAATGGCACAGAGGACACGCCCACTCGGGACGCTTTGTATTTAGGAAACAACAGAGATGGTTTCTCATTGTTTGGACTCTATTGTTGAGTGATTTTAAGGTTCTTGTAAACATTGATGGTAATTTGATACGCGAGTGGGTGCATAAAAGCACACCCATTGGAGGGATTTTATTAGATCATCAAATGTGAAATTCTTTTCCAAAGTACCACTTTTCATGTAGATTAATTAGAATTTGACCTTTTGATATAGATCACTCCGAGTGGGCGTGGCTTCGCTGCTCTTTTACGTATTAGGTTATCTCACCAATAATGCAGCTACATAGAAAGAGCAACAAAGCCACGCCCATTTCGGTATTCAAAGTCACTGAATTTTGCGATTGCACTTTTCAAAGTTGATACTTTGCGATTTTGGCAATCTAGAGCTGTCCCTGCCTGGATTTATCGGTCTAACACCTTTAGTGAGTGTTCAAAGGTACGCGAGTGTTCAAACGCCGAGTCTCTTTCGCAGAAACAAAATGTTCTGCTGACAGAGCTGCTCGCAGCAGGAATTGGATCCTGGAAGAAGCCGAGTCATCAGAATTTCAATTCACTCGGCGTTTGACCTCGCGGATGACTACTCGCATGAAAGGCACACTAAAAGCTTGAACACCGGGCACGAGAACAAAGCGAGGCAGGAATTCGTCTCCCGAGGAAAGTCACTATTCTAATAGCGTTCGCTTGGGACCGGTTCCTCGCGATCTCGCGAACCTCCGCGTCCGCCATCTGTCAACGTCCGAAGACGTCCGGCCACGGAAATTTATTGGACGTCGGAACCGGCGATGATCCTGCGCTAAGACTCCTCGGACCGATTCAGAAGTCGTTGGCGTACTTGATCGTTTTGCGAGCGATATCAATTCCTCCATACTAATGCTAATTTTTATCTATTATTAAGAGAATTATTATTAAGAGAAATTTGGTTCGTTATCAAAAATAATGCGATATTATTTAACACTCGGATGGTGGAGCTCTCGGGTCTATTTTGACCCCGAGTATAAATATTGCTACTTAACTATCTAGTTTCTGATAATTAATTTTTTATATATTTTATTAATACTGCAACCAGCGGGCTCTAAACGCGATTAATCTATGTTTTGTAATAATTATATAATTTTGTGAAAGCAACAATCGGAAACTAGTTTGACTAAAAAGTAACACTTTACCGACCGGTCATTCGGCCGTAAACATTTCTCTTATTATAGGGTAATTTTAACTCTACTAACATTTTTATATTTTCATAACATTGGCATTAAACAATATTTATCTTATCTATTTTATTTATTTCATTAATCTCGAAAAGTATCCAATATTTAAAAAATTGTACAATAACATTGGAGGTTACAGTAGCCCAATGTTAAATTTTAGTTTCCATTTTTGTTTTATTTATTTTATTATCAAATATTTAAAGAATTATGTAATAATATTGAAGCTTACAGTAGTACCATCCAACACTTGGATCTCAATAATACAGAACAAATTATTGACAACCAGTTCACAGATTCGATCAGAGGAAAAAGCCGATTTATAAACTACCGGTTGGCAAAGTGTTAAAACAATATTCACAAAAATTGCTAAACGACTCCAAGTATAGTCAGTTATATTTTTGTTTAAAAGTTCCGCCGTACGAGTGTGAAATAAACAACTTAAAAATCGACATGGCTCGCAAAGCGATCCTAGCAACCCTCGGACCTCGAAAGGTCCACGCCGACTGCACCAAAGCAGACACCGGCAAGGTTTCGCCTGTTCAAGATCGTTGACTGTATCCTGCTGGTCCCGAAATTGGTTCACTGAAAATGTCTCCGGACCTGAGCCTCGATCTCCATGTGGCAGTGCTCCATCGCTTTGTAGATGGTGGCGTTCTGCCGGCGCAGCTGGATCAGCAGGAGGACCAGCTCCTCGTGGGTCCTGCCGAGGAGTTCGCCGGCGGACACACGGACAAGGCCCTGGGTCCCTGGCTGTGTTAGCTTCAAGGTCTCCGCTCGATGGGACCCGACGACCACGTTGCTCTGTCGAGATGCATGCAATTCTTTCGTTAGCCAGCGAACGCGCGCTCTCTTAATTAGGCCACACCGGGTGTGGCCTTTTAATTAGCCTCCTCGCGGTCCCCCGTGACTCGTTGCCGAAAGATTCTCTGCTACACGCCAGCGATGCTTATCGGGCTCTGAAAACGCTATCGCTACGCGCTATTTCAGCTCGACCGTCGAGCCTTCTTGCAAAAGCGAAACTATGCCAAAAAATTTAGGTCACCAGAGTAGCTGGCCTTGAACTTCGATTAACCAACGCGCATTTAAGTTTACCAGTGACAACAGACAGGAACGTTTCCAAATTCTTGGGAGCAGTTTCTCCGTTCTTATTCTTGCAGAAGGTCAACGTATAAGACAGGTGTTAACCGTACGTAGTCTTTGACAACTTCAATCTTCAACTACAGTCAACTGTTACTGTCTGTGAATGCCATTCGATGACACCGTGACCTTTCGGAGAAAGAGGACGAAGAGATCGCGCGGGAAATTGGAAACGATCGAACGCGGTCAATTTCCGTGGCACTGAAGGGGAACGCTGCATGTCACGATGTTGACATCGGTTATTGCGTTCATTGAAAATATTGTGCTATTTAATGTCCACTAATATCAAATATTCATAATCGCAACTTTAAACAGCAATATCTCCGAAATGAAAACACGTGACATGCGGCGTTCCTTCTTAAAGCCACAGAAATGTCCCCTCTGGATCGTCATTGGCCATTTAAGGGCGGAGACACACTATCCCGCATCTATACTATGATAAACATAAATGAAATAACATTTACCTAGACTGAGAACAATACGATAGTGTGTTTCAACCCTAAACCGTACGTCGCGAACACGCACGTGGTCACATTCAGCGCATGCGCAATTCAACACGCGCGAGTGCACGTTGCAAATCGGTTGCTGAAAATCGAAAATCTTCACGTCGAAATGTCCGAAATGTGTTAGAGCTTCGCTTCTGTAAGAGTTCTCTCTGGTTCGACGATGAAAATGTGGGGTCGGACGTTAGGCAGCGTCAGGTGCTATGCAATGATCGAGGTTTGTGCCGCGCGTGCTTTGCCGGAGGATACACCCTCCGGATTTTGATTTTGCGATGTTAACTACCGGCGAGTGGAGTGTAGTTATAGTAATTAAGATGTGAGAACCAAGATTGCGTCGAATAGCATGCTGCGTAACGTGTTTTCGGAAAGCGAATGAAAGGGGACACGAGCGCGCTCGATGGAGGACCAATGTATACAGGGTGAGTCAAATTATTGTTCGCACTTGCTGAAATCTATTCTAATTAAACAATATATTACTTTGATTTAAATGTTTTCTGTACGGGAAGGGATATTACGAATAAACGAGGGAGTTTATTTTTCAGTTATTACGTATTTTGTATATAATATTAGAAAATATTATTATATTTTGCCATAGCACGTGCCGAATTGTCTCGAAACTTTATTTATACTATTCAGAAAGCTTTAATTCATGCTGAGATTTTTCGTTCTTTTAATATTCGATATTGTAAACAAATTCTCAGGTATACAACACTGGCAATTTATAATGTCGATTTAATTAATAGTAATGATTTCTCCTTCGATCAAAGTTTATTCTCTAGATCAGGCTTCGAAGAATACAGCGATATTTTTTTATAATCTTGAAATTAAACAATTGCGGTAGAATACATTTTCAACGAAATTAGATCGTGAAAAAAGTAAAAAATAATTTGTAAAAATAAAAAATAATGTGAGTCTTTTGACTCACCCTGTACATTGTAATACTGCGAATGATTCGCCGCGGGAAATTCATACCTTACCAAGTAAAATTGGTCAAATCGCTGCGCGTACAATATACGGCCGCGCGCAATTTGAAGCGACTCGATTCGACTGGCATGGAGAAGATTAAAAGGAACGCGATATCATATGTGGGACGTTCCACCGACCCATGGAATCGGTGTCCCGTAAACCTTACTCGACGAGCGAAACGAACGCCGCGCAATCGTCACGCAAACAAACAATAAACTGAGCAAACCTAACTAAGCTCCGACGCTACCGACGACGTTTCTGCGGCTGTGAGACGGTAACACGGTGGGTTGCTATATCCGATAAGAAAGTAGCGGTTGCTACGATATTCAAGCACACTTCCTAGTAAAAATGACCCCAAAATTAATATTAATTATCGATGAAATGTTGGATCAATTCTAGGACTATTTTTATTAATTCATGCTTGTCAAAATTTTTATGTAAACCTCAAAATGGTCGTAAATTTAAAGAAAATTCTTGTGAAATATTGCTATATCCGATAAGAAAGTAGCAGTTGCTACGATATTCAAGCACACTTCCTAGTAAAAATGACCCCAAAATTAATATTAATTATCGATGAAATGTTGGATCAATTCTAGGACTATTTTTATTAATTCATGCTTGTCAAAATTTTTATGTAAACCTCAAAATGGTACTAAATTTAAAGAAAATTCTTGTGAAATATCGCTATACCTGATGAGAAAGTAGCAGTTGCTACTTAACGCAAAAAATTCACGTCCCCTATCCTTCTTTTCATTAAGTATAAAATACACCGACTTTACAGTACAATCATAAAGCAAATATTTCACACTTAATGACCTGGTAATAGGAATAAAGAGTCAGAGACACACTAGTTTCGTCAGGAATGATCCTCGACACGCGGCGATTTCACTTTCCCGAAAACAAATTAGTGCCGTATCTCTTGAGCCGAGAGACATCGCCGCAAAAAGCGTACGCGTAAAAAGCCGTTTTCTGGGACGCGACAGTCGTATGCATAAATTCGCCGCATGAATATTTACTAGTCTGCGGATACAACGCCGACGCGGATGTCACGGCTGAGTTCGAGTTTCGGGGGCGGGCTGCCTCCAGCTCGTTCGTCTTCAGCAACGCGCGATAGTTCTCGGCATTACGAGCGGATCGTGTTTCAAAGGCCAGTCTTCGAGCTATGGACGGTGTCTAGCTGTCATCCCAAGAACCATCAAACTCTCCAGCGTATCCAACGGGCACCGAACTTCCCGGATCAAGGAAATTGTTCGAGTGATCTAGTAGAACCGTGAAATCGTATCCAGAAGAAGTAGAACCGTCTTCTCGCAGCGAACAATGGCTTCCGATCATCGGAACGACGTGTTTCGTCATTTAAATATGAATCTGGCCGAGGGATAGAACAATGGGGGCACTAATCTCTCAGCGATGCATAGCAGAAAGAACAACGACCTTTGATCCTCGGTCTACCAGCCGAAACCCGAAGAATCTCTCTAATCACGAGCGCTGCTGCAGCTGCTCTTTGATCATCGCGGCGAGAGGACGAGCATTGCGCCGGAGGAGTATGCCGAGTGGACAAAGGTTGCGCATAGGACACCGGCGGATCTTTATGCGATTCACAATCGGCTATGAAATTAATTGTAGCACTGTACCCTTCAACCCTAAGTTTACGAGTTATTTATTCGATACTTATGTCACTTGCGGCAAATATCAGTATGATTGTCTCTCGAAAATAGTGATCGACATATCGCCGAATGCTCTCTCATAAATATGACATAGTTAGACTGCGGATTTTATGCACTTAGAATAAGATTAAACGGACACGATTCAGAACAATAAGCAGACTGAAAGAATCGTAGAGTATCGACCTACTGCAACGACGAAGCCCTGTGTTACGTAAAAGCATTCGTGTTTTGTTAAAAGTCCTTTCAATCGCGAAAACAGTGATCAAGGAGAGCAGGAAACATTCTCAAAGAGATCGGAGTAAAGAGACGCATAGCACAAAGCTCGAGGAAAATTCCTAAGCAACGCCTACGTCTCGTAACAGACGCAGATGTTAATCGAGACTAGGGAAACCACAGATATGGTAATCGCTCGAAAGGAAGAAACAAAGCGCAGTAGCTTCCCTTTTGCAAGGGACATCTAGAAATACATTCTGCCATCTGAGAAACGCGCGGATGCCACGAGAGCATAAAGATCCGCAGTCTAGACATCACGTACCGCGTCCACATCGATCCGAGGCGTATCCGAAGCGGCGCGGAGCGTCGCGGCGCTGGCTGCCGCTGCGGCAAACAAAACACGGGCTCTTCAAGTGGCTCGGATGGGTTCCATCGTCGAGGAGAACGCGGAATCCTCCTTGCTCGGGCTGTCGAGGATGTTCTGGAGGATGTTCCGGAGGATGTTCTCGAGGATGTTCTCGAGGATGTTCTCGAGGATGTTCTCGAGGACGCTGTTCTTCGGGAGAACAGACGGTCTCACATCGCGAGCACCCGCGTTCGAGGAACCGGCGGCGAACGACTCGGAGGAGAAAGCTGCGATCGGAAAAAGAAGCGTCGCGCCACCGAGACCGAGCGAAGGTGGAACGAAGACTTTGGAAGACTGGCGTGATGCCCGGCCCGGCCCGATCGCCGGAGCCTGTTCACCAACTCCTACAGTACCCGGCATGCACCGTGGTTCCTTGCTCGGCTTGCCGAGGACGTCGTTTTGTACGTTTTGCTGGCTGAGATCTCTGGCCGGCTCGGCTCGGCTCGGCTCGGCTTCGGACCGGCGTGGCCGGGCTAAAGCTGCCTTTGTAACTGACAAGCGTCCGATTCGCGATCGAAGCGATTTTGCCGTTTACCTCTGTCTACGCTCTCGTATTCCTAATCCATTTAAGAGTCAACGAGCATTTTTGACGTTAACTTTTCTCTCTCGGCTGCTTCCTCCTGCGATTACCTTCGCTGCAGTTGCAAATAAACAAGAGAAAGCTTTCGTATTCATAATCCATCCGCGAATCAGCGACGCAGGCTATCGTGCAGATCGGAATCTAAGTTTCGTCGCGAGTTTTTGTAAGCGCTGCAACGATCTTTGCGTTCTTAGCGCTGGATTTACGCGGCATTCGAAGCAGCTGCTTCATATTAGCTCGTAAAAGGAGACATTTATTCCGATTTTTAACGAGTGTTACGATATTTGCCGCGAGTTATATTGAATAAACAACTTGTAAATGTATCTTTGCAATCTGAGTAATAGCAAATTAAAATATTGGTCATCCGTCATTTTCATGGATTTCATAAAGCTAGTGTGAAGAACCTATGCTATTATTTAATTATACCTCATCTTGATTATTCCTCTCTATTATTCGCCTTCTTACCAAGTGAACTACAAACAACTTATCGAACAAACTTGACACAAGTTCCTGAGAGTCTGATCCCTAAAAGACAGTTCTGCAAGATTCTCGTCGGACAGCGAGCTTAGGGAAGTCAAGATTGACTAACGATGCTTCTTTAGTTGTTTCTCGAATTGGAGGCACTTCTTAACGCGTAGCATCGCGTTACCATCAACCGAAGATGCTTCTTGCGTCATTTCGCCTATTGTTGGAACGCTTTATTGTTTTCTCATTTGTCCCGGCAGCCAGCGGTCGTTGGAAGGATGTAATTTATGTCAAGGATCGAAGAGATCGCGGGAGATTCGATCGGTTGATACGTGCGAATGGAATCCTTGGATTGCTACCGCGTTCGTCATCGATACCCTGAATGTCTCTCCGCAATTCCACCGCAAGATACAGTTGCGTCAGTGGTAAACAAACGTGGCTTTCGATTAGTATCGATCTACTGAGTCCACCATCAAAAGTGGCTCCGTTAGAAGCAGCTTCGAGTGAAAGTCAATAGCTACGAATGGCTTAGAAATGATCAGGCTTCGACACCTCGAGGAAACTTGAGAAACATGTTACACAGACGTAACTAACGTTCTTGACTTTACAGGATAAACATTAGTATTTCTTTAACGAAAATAATAACTTTGTTTTTCAGTAATTTTTAAGCTTTATTTTAGTTTCGTATTTCTTTGTCAGATGCGCCGAATTAGACAATACTGCGATCTAAGCAATGTGTAATATACTTCACTATAATATGTACTTCTAATTTAATAAGTAATAAGTATAATTTAATAAGTATAATTTAATAAGTATATAATTTAATAAGTATATAGTTTAATAAGTATATAATTTAATAAGTATAATTTCACTCCAATTTTAACGAGAATTGAAGTTTCTCAACTTTTGTCGGTAATAGTATAATAATTCCACTGCGAATTTTATGCGTTTATGACAAAAACGAGTAAGCCAGATTTAATGCTAACAAGATTAAATTCATTTCATGCATTTTAGGCAGCGTGAATTACGTCTAAGGATTGTCGACTATTTTCAGAATCGTCAGAAAATTTGAATCTTCCTCTTATTCCCTAGTCCGCAGGACATTGGCGTACAACCGAGAAGCCATAACCGCACCAATGGCGGTCCAAAGCCCGAACCGCCATTACACATGTACGGCACAGCCCGCGAACCGCTCGAGGGCGACCGAGATTTTCGATTCTTCCCGAACTGAAGAGCACTCCTCGACTTCCGAACCCTTCAAGACAATCAAGATCGAGGTATTTGAGTGTCTCGAGAGCTTTAAGGTCCTCGGGACAAGCCCGGGGGCTTTTAAGGACTCCGAGAATCGTTTTCTTCTCGGGTGTCCAAGCGAAATGATCCCATTCCGCGTAACGAGGACGTTCACAGGATTCTCTTGAACGGTTCTTAGGCTTGCGCGATAGCGAAAGTGTCCTGCGTTCTCTCTTTCGGATAAAATATTCGCTGGGAAGCGGCTGAGTCCTTGGAAACGTCGTTGTCACGAGCGGAAACAATTTTGCCTAATCGTTTCGCGATGAATTCGGACTACAGTGTGACGAAGAAATTAACGAACGTTCGTTCTAGTTATTTACAAGTTGATGAAAGGTAATTTCATCTTAGAGCAGAGGAAAATTCTTCTTTAGAACGACAGAATCGAGAAAACTCTATATTTTTGCGATTGAATTAAATAAAATATTGTTTTATTGGGAATATTGGGAGAAGGCTAGCATGTCAGTACGCTAATACGCTGCATACAGCAAGTATTTCATAAATATGAATTGAGAAATTGACGAATAAAGCGAAAAATAGTGACGAAATATCGTCCAATAGTAAATTATAAATAAACAATAAAACTCGGCGCAATCTATTTCGCACTACAATCTGGATCTCGCCATCGCTTTTTGAGCACCCAGTACAAACAGCTTCCGCGAGCAAGAAAAGGAGCGGGCTTTGAGAAAAATCTGTTATCCTCCAAGACTTCAGCTCCTCGTCCGGCAGTTCCAAGTCAAACAACGCTCGTTTCCAGCTTCCTCGACGCAAACAGCAGGAACAAAGAAGTTCCCAGACTGTTTAATCAAGCGATATAACGGTTTTTCCGACCGGAGACGGCCGAATCCATAATTTAAATACACCGGAGGAGCCTTCTATAGCCGAATTAATTGGTAGCTTAAAAGTGGCCGGATTAAGGAATTTCCTTCCGGTCGGCGGAACAATCGCTCTTCCGGTAGCGAGTTTCGCTAATTCAAATGGAGACCGCAAAGACAGCTTGACGGACACGTACGCCGCTGTCGCGTGTTTCCATAGCTGGCTGGATCGCAGTTTGATTGCTCTATTAAAGTGTTATAATTCCGCTGCGGGCATTGTGGAGATTTGAAACGGCGGCAGAGGGATTCTGATTCTTGCAATTGGGGGACATTTTTATTTTAAATTCGGATCGAATGGACCCAGGGACTGATGGTTTATGTACGATAAATTAGTAAATTAATAATAATAAATTTATTCGACGAATACACAAAATATGCGCGGAAATATATAAATATTCATGATATTGTTTCTACGTACTGTAGTAAACGTTAAGTCTAATATTAAGGCTTTACAGTTATTCTATTGTATTATAACTTCGAAAAACAATACATTACAAGTATTTGTTCTAAATTTAGTGGCGGTAATATGTGACGTTTGTCGCTAAAAATTAATTTGCCGAAAGCGTCTGCCCCACATAAACAGCGATTGCAATATTTGACAACAAATAATTTCTTTATTATTTTTTGATATGACAAAATTTTTTTATTAATGACACTCCACATTTCCACGCTTTCGGCATTTTCGAAATATCGAAACTAAGGTTCAATTAGCAGCTCAACGTTCCGAGAATATGATTCATGTGGTGCATTCGTCGAATATTATTCGGCATTTTAATCCGGCTATGACGCGAGTGCTGACTAATAGATCAATAAATTAATCTAATATATATATATATATAATTGCGCATGTTTCTAAACAAAAGTATGCAAAATTAATAATATACTTTTGGAATCACCTAATCCTGACCGAATGTCTGTCCAGCTGTCATTGGTATATTTTCTAAAAATATGCACATTTGCATAAACATCCGCAGTCCACTCGCGATAAAAATCGAGCAAGATACTGAAAACAATACAGGAACAATTACGCTGTTCCAAAAGTCACATTGCCCGATTCAAAATGCCCTGACTTAGAAAAGCTCTAAGATCGGATGATAGTAATTTATTTCCAAAGAGCTTAGCGGGAGGTCGGCAGCGTGAAATGAAGAGGCTATGCACGTTTCCGGTTCCAGGAC
Source organism: Augochlorella aurata (assembly GCA_028455555.1). Taxonomy (NCBI): domain Eukaryota; kingdom Metazoa; phylum Arthropoda; class Insecta; order Hymenoptera; family Halictidae; genus Augochlorella; species Augochlorella aurata. Next base: position 9,605,140 of record CM052151.1, on the reverse strand, counting down.
GGTCTCCAGAACAAAGCTCCATTGTGAGGGAAGCTTAAGGACCGTCTGCAGTTCCCTGGCACGGTGCCCTTGCTGACCATTGCTGACCGTATGCAGGATCGACCCTGGCCCACGGTTTTCTTAATCCTCTTTCCCTCCCTCGCCCCTCTCCGACCACTTCTCTCCGACTCGCCGTCTTCCGCCGTCCCTGTCTCTCTCTCTCTCTCTCTCTCTCTCTCTCTCTCTCTCTCTCTCTCTCTCTGGAAGTCTCTTTTCTCTCCGCCGCCTCGCTTCGGGCTCCTTTTGCCTCTCCGTTGGCGCAGGAGATCCAGCTTTCTGTTCTCCGCACACGTTGCAATCAACGACAGCGGGAGGACGACACTTGTGTCGTTACTTTCTCGCCGGAGCGTGTCCCGCAGCCTCCAGATAAAGAGGCGATTCGGTTCCCTGTCCTCGAACCTTGCACCATCGAACCTCGGCTACAACGTGTTACCGGACTGCGGTGGTTCATGGAAATTGCGTCCCTACCTTTGCTTGGTCCGTTTGGCTCGAAATATTGCGAGGAAACTCGAGAAACGTTCCCGAAAGCGACGACACTCCATAGAAAATTGTGCGAGAGATTTTATTCATTTGTTCGCGGCCCTTTGGTGCAAGATTAAGTATTACGTAGGGAGAAAGAAGAGAAAAATTATACGGAAGAAATTATTGTCGCTTGTAAAGGTTATAATTTACTTTCAATTGTTTATTAATTATTTAATTATGTCTGTTTTCGCGTGGAAGGAGTTAGAATGATTGATTATTCTATTAACCCTTTGCACTCGAAGCCATTTTAACTAGAAATCCAAAATAATTTTTCTAACTTGCAGTATTTGCATTTTGTATGACGTTTCCCCTAGATCCTCTACCTATTGGTCATTAAACCTACTAGGATAATCATTATTCATCCTAAACACCGAAATGTACCTGTTCACCCACATTATACTAATTAGCAATTCCACTATCGAAATCTGTCCGCGTCTCTACCCATCCGACGCTATTAAATTGCGTGGATTGGTCCGGAACCATAGACGCTTGTCTCGAAACGAAATTAGAATGTGCCCAGCCGCCGGACCAGGAATATTAACAATTGAAACCGATAGGATTTCCATGAGCGTCCTCGACACGGTACGCGTACCCGGCTCCTCCTCCCTCTATTTCCCTGACCCCCGTTTATGCTAATGAATTTCTGCGACAAGCCGTCCCCGGTTCTCATTAATCAAACAACCGAGCGCCGGCTTCAAACGAACACGATTGAATCGAATACGTTCGCTCTTTGCGGCCCGGCACGGGGTTGCAACCCGGTTTCAGAGACGCCGCTGGCGCACGGTCAGGTTTCAATGGCTTTCAGAGGGTCCCTCGCATATTGAACGTGTTGCAAATCTGAGGCAACGGGGGCGGGGCTGGCCGTCTATTATGTCTTCGGCGATCTTCGGTCGAAAAACGCGAGCCGTTCGAATCGCCCCGAAATCCCCGCGCAACCATCGATTTCGTATCGAGCCTGCAAGACTTGACCCTCGAGAAATTGGGTTCGGAACGAGGTGACGCGTTATCTTTTTATCCTAAATGTCTACGTCCTACTTCGATCTACTTCTCGAAGAAACTCGCTCGGAAGAAGTCGCTGGAGGACTTCTTCAAGGATCGGCTCCGCGTAGAACAATTTTGTTACCTTCCGCGGGAACATCTGTACCGATTTTTCTGCACTCGAGATTGCAGCGAACTTTGCACTCGGTCGTTGAAGCGGCAGGGCGAAGGGTAGGATTTCTTATGAGCGTCGGACGTGAAAGGCGCACGCTTTTTATTGGCGTCGGATGCGTGCGACCAGACGCGTGATTCGTGTATGATTTATGGAGGATGCATTTATTATTCAGTACAATAATGCATTTATTATTCAGTATTATTAAGCAGATAGAACAGTGTTTAGAGATATAAGATATAGGAAGAGTGCGTAGAGATATAACTTTCTATAACGAGTCGAAAATTTGCGCTTTTGCTACTTTGACAAGGAGGAGGTGATCAAGAGATCGTGACGTGAATTCCGACAGGTAAAAGAGAGAATATTAAAGATGTATACACTCAAAGCGAGATAAAGAGGGCTATTGCAACATTTCAAGAAGAACACATTGAACGATGAGGAGACACATAGGCGATCGAGATTTTAGATCGAGACTCTTATTGGCAATAGTTCTTTGGACATTTCTATAAACGTCGAAATTATCCAAAATGCGTTCGATTTTATAAGAAAACAAAAGCATTATTTTCCGGTGCATAAGAGCGGATATGGAGTTCATGAGTTTATAAAAGTTATAAAAACGCGTTAGATGAAAAATATATCGTGGTGCGACGAAGATGCTTAATAATGTTTACTGGCCCCATTTGCGTTAGATCAGTGATTATATTTCTCTCGGAAAAGCATTTTCAAAATATTCTTAAAAAGTTCTGATTAACAGAGAGTTAACGAGGAAACTCCCGGACCGTCTAGTTCTTGGCCGGTGTCGTTCCGAATCCGGTCGCGGACCGCAGAAACGCGATTAATTTGGTTAGCAGGTGGACGACACGGTGCGACGGGGGTGGTTAGCCCCGGGCAACATTCTAATTAATTGGGCTAATGGAATTTACATGCTGGTGACGATAATGCGAACTACTGCACACTCGCCGAACAAAACTCACGAGCAACTCGGTACGGGTGAACGTGCTTTGCTTTGCTTGCTTGCTTGTTGCGTGTCGCGTTAACATGTTGACTGCCGGAACTGTCATCTTGCTACAACGACAAATCTTTGCTGTTTAAAAGGACTTTGTGTTGTCGAGGTTGTTCTAAATGACCTGGAGGAGCTTTTAATTGTTTTTCAATGATCGCTAACATTTAGGATGCATTTAGAAGAGAAACGAATAGGCGATATCTTCTGAGGGTAACTCGAAATTATGTCCTTGATAGGGTGTGATAAATAAATGCACTCGAGTGGTGACTCTGAGGCACCCCTAAAATTGTTATATTACGTTCCAAAATAATTTGTATTACATTATTATGAAATTGATAGAAATGTAACTGTTGTATAAATCACGAGACTCAATTCCGTATGCATAAAATGCATTTTGTCATACAAAATGCAAATACTGTAAGTTAGAAAAATTCTTTCGAATTTCTGGTCAAAATGGCTCCGAGTGCAAAGGGTTAAAGATCGATTAGCGCGAACATATCGTAATGGACGTAGCTAAGCCGGTAGAAAAGATTGTGTCGGCTGCGAGCGAGAGACACGGCAATCAACGTGTCAACAACGTGCACGCGCGTGAAAAATATAGTGTAGCACGTATAAATAGAGGAGAGTGTGGGAGGGTGTGTCGTGAGCAGACGATGGCGGGAGGGGGACGACGTGGTGCTAGAAAAAACCTAGAAGCGGCTAATCAGCTGAGGCCGGAGTCGCTGCGTTCGGTTCCTTTCTCTTTTCATGCTTCGCCATGCCAATCAACTCGAAGGTTTCCGTCGCGCGGAACGTGTCTTTCACTCACCCTTTTATGCAGCAGCTCGTTGCACTCCCATGCACCGCGGTGGTTTTGCCGAGCCATTGGGCCTCCGCCGCGGTCCACCTCGCGCCCGATCGGGCTCACCATTTTCCTCTCGACTGGAACAAATTCAAAACATGGGAAAATTAAACTGGAGGGGCCGGAAAAGTTCTCCTCGTCCTATAGCAATTTTTCGTTCCGATAACCCTTCGATTAGAAGGCTTTCGCGGACCTCGACGCGCTAAATCTGGAAATCGCTGTTTACCATCGTTATGGGTTCCGGAGAAATTCAATTCCGAGGCGGGTGTCTACGATTTTCGAATTTGCGGATTTTTCTTGCTCGAAAGTTATGCGAACGATTCTCGCTTACGAAGATTCTGTAATTTTCCAAATACAATAGTGTAGGGTAAACGTTCTAATTTCTGTGCCTCTGGATTGAAATCGTATTTAGAAAAATAAGTTTTTATATGCAGAATGTAGTATATATTTTATTAATTGAAAATAGCAGTTTCCAAAAATCAGAAGAAGCGATTGTTGGACATATTCGTATAATTTAGTTATTAATGTGATTTTCCGTCGTATAAAATGTGTACTATACAGTACACGTATAGTAAAAGTGTCCCATTTAGTACTAATAACGATAAAAAGACAAGTATTATACGTATTTTTATATTTATAAACAAATCCAGAATTAGTTAGAATTTAGAATATGTCCATGTTATAAACAACCACATTTTTCTTTACTTCGCTAAAGAAATGATTGAAGTATCAATTTTTGTCAATCAAAAGAATATTTTTCCAACAGAAATGCCCGAAAAATCGAAATACAAATAAAATTGCAGTATTTAATGACAGCTCCGAAAAATTGTCTCAAAGAAATTGAGACATCCACCCTATTTTTTACCTCGCAAAATAATCTCCTAATTGTCGAATAATTCTCTCGTTTCGCTAACGGGTTCGCGACTCCATTTTTCAAGTCGACGAACAAAGCACAGTATTCGACGATAATTTAGTATCGCGAAAAACGGTGCAAAGTTTGCAAATACGGAGATATCAAAAAGTCTCGCCGGACTGGCAACTTCGTCTTCCATAGGGGAAGAAAGTTAGTATCGTCGTCGGCCGCCGGATACGTCGTGCGCGCGAGCAGCCCCTAATTCCCGTCGCGAGCGTATACCGAAGACTGCGAGACATCGGCAGAACGAAGTTAGGTTCGTCGGCGGTGCTGACTGAATACACGCGGGATTTCTATTATTCCTCGCGCCGCTTTATGCCGCAGCGGCCCACCCCTCGCCCCCCGGGTATTTGAATAATTAACCGGAACAGCACGGCGAACTTCCGCCGTCCTTTTCAAAGCGGGAACTGGTACTGGCTCGGTCTAGGCTATCTAATCTTCGAGATTCGTTCACGCGGCTCGTTCGCCGATTGGTTCGCTCCCTTTTTTTCAATTTTTCAGACGCGACTGCACTCTTAAAGCATCTCATTACTTTTTCAAACCTCGTGACAAGGTAGTCTACGGCTTTCCGACATTTTAACACTTTACCGACCGGTCATTCGGCTGTAAACATTTTTATATTTATATATTTTTATATTTTTACATTATAAGATGTCTAATATTTAAAAAATTATATAATAATACCTCAATAATAGATAACAAATTATTGGTTGCCACGACAACCGAGTCATAGGCCACCGATAGAGGTTAAAAGCCGATTTATAGGCTACCGGTCGGTAAAGTGTTAAAAAGATATAAGATAAAAAATATTTCTTCGCTTTCATAGATTCAAGAATCTTCGAATCAGAGATATTCGATGTCAATTTTACGTAAAACTGAAATTTCCGAAAATCAAGATTATCTTATTATACGCATCTAAATGCATTTTTCAACCTGCTACACGATGCGATATGAAAAAATGTAGTTATATATGAAAGAACATTAATAACCTTGGTAACTCCGAAGAAAATTATGGGAAAAAGTAGTCAAAAACGCCATACATATTTCGTAAAAAATATTTTTCTCGTCACAACAGCTCCAAAAAGTATTTAGGTGGATGGACCACTCTATAAATCATACTTTTTAGAATCTCGGTGAAGCAGTATTAATTAATATCGAATATCGAATATATCGATAAAGACTGTTCCTCGTCGACAAAATTGCAAATGTTTCGAGATTACTATAGGAAAGAGAGTGTGTAAGAGAACGAAGGGGTACATACTCGGACTATGAACTCTTATGTCACTGTCGCTAGGGCTCGAGACCCTATGGTCGTTCAAAGAAACAACCCTTAGAGGTCCAGCAGGGCTGATCAGTCGCTGAGTGGAATGACCGCCTGGAGATGTTAGCCTGAGGTCCTTCAAGTTCCCTTCGCTGCTGTTCAGCCTGCATACATAAAAATAGTTAATTAATTTTTATTCATTTTATTTATTTTTGGATTTCATGAAACGCATTCTGATGAAAAACATTTTTCATAAACACCTACAGTTTCTGTGTTTATTAACTATGTCTCTAACAGAAGTTCCCTACAACCCTAAAAGATCTTTATGCATTTATGGCGCATTGAAATTGTGAAAATGCAGTCAAATGTCTCTATAAACAAAAATTAATTGCATTACTACTCTACATCCACCCCAAGAAATTGTCTAATTGGTGTAAAAGATCCTTTCCTCTTTTAGATTTTTATAAAAAAATTCTCGGGACCGTGAATTTGCATAAAAATCTATCGATGACAGAAGGTTGATAATTATTTCTCCCAAAATTCAATTAAATTGTCTGTTAGAGACTTCTAAAATCAGTGGATCTTCTAATGAAGTTTCCCTTTTATAACAACAGATTCGCGATGCCTCATATATGAAATAAATAGAATCGTCCAGCACTAATTGAAAACTGCACGGAGAAAAGTTTGAAAATATAATCGCTAAAAGCCAGCAGCGCATCGAGCATAAAGCTGTACAGTGCATTTTGTCTAGTCTCGTGGCCCGTTGTTCCGTAATTACCGCGGGGTGAACAACCCCGTGAAAAATTCGACTCACATGGAGGGCGAGCTGGTGCCGATGTCTGCGATGCTGGCGGCCCTGAGGATCTGCGAGTTGACGGTTATATCGTTGTCCGACTGCCTGACCGACTGAGGGGTGGACTGATGGAGCGGAAGGGGTTGCCTGTGCGAGGCGTTGCCCCTCGACAGAGGAAGGGTTGACACGCCGGTCGGTGCCGGCGGCAGTGTCTGCGCCTGTGTCTGCGCCTGTACCTGCACAGGTACCTGCGACAGCGACTGTGCCTGCGACAGCGACTGTGTTTTCTGTGCCAACTGCGACGTGCTGACTGCCCTCGGCGGAAGCGGGTCCCTCCCTATCACCGACCCGGATCCGGAAGCTGCGAACAAAATATTTCACTCGATAAAAACAACCCTACGTTTCCCCCACCCTCGCCGCCGACCTCGCTGCCTTCGCTGAAAAATTTATCGCCCTCGGCTACGCCCGCGAGAACCGCTCGTGAATCTTTAACCTACGCTGAATGTTTAGAGCCGAGAGACCTCGCCACGCTCCGGAACGCTCGACGACGGCGTCGCGGGAAAACAATGTTTGCGAATTTCCACGTCGCCTCGACACCTGCTCGATATTCTACTAACCCTGGCAAGAAGCACTCGATCGCCCTTTGAATGCAGTTACTTTTTCGAGCCGGATTAAACGACTTGAATCCGTTCCCAAATGTTAAAGTTTGTTACACTTTTTCTGAAATTTTGCTATTGGTGGGAATAACAAACAGATTTTCGCTTTTTACCTTCTGGGAATGGAAATTTAAACAATTTCGGAAAATTTCATTGAAATCGGTTTGAAAAACCTGCGATTTTCGCGACCTTTGATTGCTTGCAACTTGTAACAACGTGAACCGATTTCGATGAGATTTTCAACATATAAGTTATCAAGATCTACAAAATGCATTCTTTAAATTTTCGTTATAGGTTAGAAAACTATAGCTTCAATATTTTTCTGTCACTCCAAGCGATAATGAAATTAAAAAGCAGGGTTTCACTCATCGTACATTAAAATAGTTCGTTTAAAATTAAAAAAAAATTCAAGTTGCTTAGGCCAACTTGAAAACAATACCTTTACATAGATTATATGAAAATGGCAATCATTGGACTTGCCACTTATTAAATAATTCTCGCGGATGTCCGATGCAGTCACCGGACGACGGTGTTATAAAAGTAATTCGTGCGACGCGATGTAAATCAAAGTTCGACCAGTTCGAACAAACGAGTTGTATACATTTCCAATAATTCGGATCGTATTCGCAGTCCCGTGGACCTTGATAGGTATTGCAATTCGAGCGCCGACGGCGCGCGAGTTGAATTTTTCCGGTCTAATTTAGGCGTATTGATTTTCAATATCAGCGACGATGAAGTTCTCTCTCCCGGCGCACGGAAATGAACTATAATTACCATTGAATTCAATACGCCGGATTCGTTTAGACGCATTTCCGAAATAGCGAGCGCGTTTCCACGCGCAAATCGTCCGCCATTATTCCATCTCGCGCGAAACAAATGCCCGGAAACGCTCCATCTAATCGCGTCCACGGCCCGATCGATTATTCAATTGCGCCGGACAATAGGAAATTCGCGATTTTTCGTTTAACCTTTTCTCTCGGAATATAGAACGGGTTTTCACAATAGTATTTCGAGAATTGAAAGCCAATTTTTTCAATGGAACGCCTTTTAATCAATAGGCTGCGGAATTTTATGCAAAATAAGAAAGAAACCGTGTTGACATTTATTTTTGTTAAAAATAAATAATTGTTAACAATTTTAATTATTACATGACGCAACAGTTCTTCGAGATTCTTCAAATGATTATATAGAACTTGAACTACTCTTTTTTGTCATGAATGCGTAAAATCCGCAGTTCATTAATTACTATTACTATTTCTTCATTATTTTATTTATTATTCTTAATGCTACTATTACTATTATTTTCTTATTAATATTATCAATCAGGCAAAATAATCTCGATGGAGATTAAAATTGCTCTAAACAAAGAAAAATATCAATTTTCACCGTTTATATATATCAATAAATATTATTATTATTATTATCATTATTATCATTATTATTATTATTAGTACGCTTATTATTATCCCTCTAGAAAGCGATTAAGTGAAATATAAAACACCATAACATATTCACAGAATATAGAAATGCTGTTATATAAATTCTCCGTCTTCGCTGCAACCGATGCAGTCGATGCAATCGATGCATCAGCGGTCGATTCACGTTATTAACGATTTCCGCAAAGAGAATCGGTGTTGCGAATCGTCCTGGGAACTTCGAAATAGTTGTTAATAAAGCCATTAGCTCCCCATCGGCGCGCCGGTGCATTCCGGAACAATGCAGCTGCCCGATCGAGCAAACGATCGTTTATCCGCGCGTTCAAGGAACACAAGCGCACGTTACACGCTAATTATAATCGGATACCATTAGCGGGGACGATCGCGCGAGCATTTAGTCCGCGAGCAGAGCGTTCCTTCACGACTGCATCTCGTTTTCCATTGAATCGGCGAACACTAGACCGAGCCACGGTTCCGCGACAGAACCGCAAACGAAATGGCACGACGCTGCATCCGCGGCTGCAATCTTCGGTTCTCGGAAAAACGATGCAATCGCGGGACTTTCACTGCAAGAATTTCCTGCTCGCACTTCGGACCGATCGCGCCATTATTTATACTCCGGCGGTTCCATTCGTCGGCGCATCTATCGAAGAAACAATCGCTGCGCTCGAGCGATTGTGTGTCAAATCAGAATTCGCTGGTACAATCGCGGAAACAGAGCTTGCGAGAAAGCAAATATTTTTCGCAATTTTTCAAATTCCTATTGTGAAAGGTTCGGAAGTCAAAATGGAATGACATACCGCGCTTTGATCTTCGAAATCTGCGTTGCACTTTCAGCGAATTGTATTACTCTGTATGCATTTTGAAGCCGAAAAAATGCACTTTTTCTATATATATTCTATTCTATTCTATTCTATATATATTCTATTCTATATTCTACATATATTCTATTCTAAATATACTAAATTCGTCTTGAGAATTTCATATCTCACTGCTCATTTTTACCATAAATGCATAAAATCCACAGTCTATTTGTTACATCGCAGGATTCATTGTTCCTTTAGCTTCAAAATAGCCGTAACAATAAGCCAATAGAGTCAAGTGCAACAAAGACATCGACCATTAAAGCATACGCCGTGCTTTCGATTCCCAGTTTTACGCGTTCCATGCATCTAAGATTGCATCAAACTGCTCTGCAATCGCTGTTGCAGGTACAATGCTAAAAACTCCAAGAATGAAAAAGCAATCCGCGTTAGAACAAACACGGATCGCGGCGCATAGGACCGGGGAAATAAATGCCTGCGTTACAAATGCACATATTTTCGGATTCCCTGCAACCGGGCCGATATTTTCGGGCGACATTCGACGCACGTGGCGCGAAGCCAGCGAGTTTCCAATCAATGGCGAATCCGCGCGCAACAAACTCAAATTCAATTTCAAAATTCCGTGTCGGGAACAATGATGGCTGATCAACGGGGAGGAGAGGCGGGTCGAGGGTGGATCTACATTCCTGCATGGATCATTCGGCCCGATTCCGGCTGGAGGATCGTAGGATCAAGGGATGCTCCCGAGCGATATCGCTGTTCCGCCGGATCTTGGTTCCACCGAGCCGGCAAACTATTCGGCGAACGTGATCGAGCCCGATTAAACGAACGCTCGATTGTTCCGGTTAATTGGCAGGCATGCGGCGTGATCAGCCTGAAAAATTAGGTATTGCGCGGAAACCGAGAATGTTCCGAGCTATCTACACTGAAATGATACTGGAGAGTTTACCGAATAAATTTTTACAAATTTATTCGGTAATTTTTAAATTTTTAAATTTTTACAAATTTATTCGGTAATTTTTAAATTTTTATATTTTTACGTAATTTTTAAATTTTTAAATTTTTACAAAATTACTCGGCCCCGAAGATTCGTAAACGACGATCAAAGTAAAAAAGCCTGATGCCAGCGGATTTCTTAATTTCGCGGATAAAAAGCGGTTCGTTTGACAAAAATATTAGACCGTAGATCCACTTGTCGAGAAGAAAAGGAGCGCTCCATATCGGAAATTCGTCCCGGTCCGAGAACAAAGGAAAAATCCTTCCTTCTTTCGAATCGCGGTCGCGCGAACAAAAAATTTCATTGTACGCGGGGGAGGGTTCGTACGGTGCGGCACCAGCCGGAGAAGAATGTTAACCGAACAAAGGGGGGACGGCCCGGGGCGAGTACAAATCAGAGGAAAAAGCGGTCGCGTCGAAGATGCACTTGAAAAACTCAATTTCCCGTATTGTCGCGGGAAATTGGGTTAGCGGCCCCTCTTCGGGAAACAGTGTCTCTTCTTCTTTCAAGAAAAAACGCGAACGAGCGATGAATACTTGAAAAGATACTCCCGCCATTTTCCTTTGACCGAATTTTTCTGTTCGTGTCGTCTTAATCTTTGATGTCTCGACGATTATCTTAGAAGTGAAACATTAACCGAGCGACGACGGTCTGAGAGGTAAAAAGAATATTTTTTGGAACTTACTTAATCATATACATGTATAATATATCATATATTAGAGTAAAATAAAATCGAACATTCGCAACAACGAGTAGCTCAATTTCAGTTCTGATCACAATTTCTCCTTAATTCGATGTATTGCAATTTAATCTAGCTACGGGACCCCGGTCTCTACAGGGAAATGTACTAGCTAGTCATATTGACACAGTCGTTAATTGTCTAACAGTAGTCACGACATCTACTGCTACCACTAGACAATTAACGATTACACGGATATCGCTACTCTACAAGTTCCAGCAAAGCTTGCTCTGATTCTAGCCAGATCAGTTTCTAGTAGAAGCCAGATAGTTACTTAGAACGGAACAAAAATGATGCGACGATACTTTAAAGTTTCATATATCTGTGAAACGACGCAACAGCCGCGTAAGTCAATTGTATTTCACACCGAATCGCCCAGTCGTCGGCGTGACATTCCTATTTTCCGTAAATATCGTCGGGAGGAAATCGTCCGCGCCGCGGGATGCACTCGAGCGGAATGCGTTTAATACCGGAACCAGCCACTGCGTTGAACGATTGTCACCATCCCGCTCGCTTTGCCTCCAATGGAATGCGTGGCGACGCGTTATGAGCGTCAACGATTCGCTCCGCGGCCAATTCCATTGTTTTTGCGACCACGGCTGCTCGCGTTCTTGCTGTCTTTTCGACCGGCCGGCGATCATTCTTTCTTTGCCGACAAATTTCGGATTTCATCCGCTCCCTGCCATCTCTGTCCCTGCTATTGCGGAATGTGGCCATCGCGGATTGCAGAATCTGCGCATTGTACGTTCTTCGGTGACTCGTGTTAACCCTTTGTACTCGAGTGGTGACTCTGAGGCACCGCTAAAACTGTTCTATCAAGTTCCATGTTAATTTTTATTATATTATATTACTATATTATATTATTATATTATATTACTATATTATATTATATTATATATTATATTATTATATTATATTATTATATTATATTACTATATTTGTTGCTCACTGGACAAGCTTGTGCCACATAACCGCGTGGTTGGTCGAAACGACAGCGGCAACGAATCGGTACAATTACGAGCGGGCAGGGTTTCCTAATCATTCTTAATCATAGTACATTGTACGATACTTTGTCTACGAGCGGCGTGCGTTTCGCAAGATCTTGTTAGGAACGTCGGACTCCAGAAATTGCGAGAGCCGTTTAGGAACATTTTCCGCAGTCATTCTCGTTCGCGTTTAAAACGCAGCGTCCGTTCTTGATTCGTCGCAGGCGCAAATCCATTCACGGCAGAAAATCTGTGCGAAGCGACCTGTCCTGAGACGACGAACGACGACGAACGATGAGGAACGACGAGGACCGACGAGGAAAACGCAGCGCCGAAATTCCAGCTGGCGGATCTTCGGGGCTCGCGAGGGCTCGCGTAGACGCGCGCGTGTCGCGGCATCCGGAGACACCCGACGCCGAGTGGCAGCAGCGAATAAGGGGAAGATAGACGGAGCAGAGGGTGGGAGAACTTAAACGTCGGAGGACGTAATTGAATCTCACGGTGGCGGGCTGTTAGCGGCGGCGAGCAAGCATAATGAGCGACCGGATGTTTCGCGGACATGGGAACGGCGCGAGACGAAATAGAACGGAACTTGGCGAGCTGCGAACGTCTGACGGGGGAATTACCGCAGGAACCGCCTCGTTTGAAAACAGACCGGCCCGGAGACACGGGAAGGGACAATTTATCGCGTGCAATTACCCCGGCGAGGCGGCTGCTCGACGAAACCAGGCCAGTCGCGTTCGCTCTTACGTAAGGAGAATGATTACGCGTTAAACGGCCCCGCCTGCTGCCCACTGGTCGCCAAATCTTTCGCGAAATGTAACTTGATCCCACTCTTTTTCGTCGAGTCTACTTTGACCCCGGTTCCAAGTCGTAGCGAAACCGGAAACTGGAGATGGGATCAATCGAGTTCAATTTTGCCAACGATGTTACTTTAAATCGATTTTATACTTCATTTATTATTTTATTGTTAATTATTATTAATTTATTTTTTACATTTTACTGGTTTTAGTAAACCATTAGGGCCTAATAATAAATATTTCTCAGTAATATGTGACTAATATCTTATTATTATTGTAATATCATGTTTTATATATCGGATCTCAAAGTTCTATTTGCTTATTAGTTAATTATTTCTGTATTTGTCGTTATTTTTGCAAAGTATCCGTAGATTCTATTAGACCCTGATATTTTAGCAAATCCTATAGTCGCATCTGAACATATTATAAACCTGAGTGATACTTTTTATTTGTTTATACATTTCTACGAATCGTTCCACATACATTTGGAGGTGCTATTGCTCTAGCCATATCAATTTTAATTCCAATATTACTTGCAAAATCGAGTTTAATTCAATAATAAGTATCTAGCAGCAATAATGTTTCAATTATTATAATTAAAACGTATTCGTTCTACAGGACTTAGGTTTAAACCGCAAATGCTTCCAACAAGAGAATATTTATTATACTTAATATTAATAATTTACATAATTTATATAATTTATATAATTATATATAATTTTTTAAAATATTTATATAATTTTAATTAATATATAATTTATATTAAGTGTAGATCAATTTAAGGCGATAGGTAAGTAACACTATTTATTGTAAAAATTCAATCGAGCAATCTATGTTGCATTGCATTGTGTACAAGATGCAATGGCACAAGCTGCATGACGCGATGTACAAATAGAGTATTCTGAATTTGAAGATCAATCTTTATCAAGATCTATTCAGTAAATTAAGCTCTGTTAAGGACAGCGAGGGTTACGAAAGCAATGGTAAATTCTGTCTTCTCTAAGCGTACATCGTCGAGCAAGCTGTCCTGCTTTACCACGACTTCCATAAGCATTACTGCAGCGAGGAAATCGACATTTTGCATAAATCCAATCTCATAAATCTATCTAAACCTCCGAATAAATGCCCACTGGAACTTAAGTTACCCAATGCTCCCAAAAATCGCTGCCTCGTATAAATATCCAGCAGAAGTATTCCGCACGAAAGTATTCCGCACGGAAATATTCCGCGAAAAATTGAGGATTCCGGCTGAAAACCAGTATGCGGACAATTTTTCTGTGACCATAAGAGCCCCGGGCCCGCCGCAGCAGGGTTAACAGAGCTAACGGATTATCTCGAGAGCTGTACATTCGCCGGAACACCTCGAGTCTTCGAGGAATCCGTGTCACGCGCGCGTTTTACGATTCTCCGAAGGGAAACGAGCCGAGTTTCCCCGACAAAAGGAGGAAACCCGAAATTCCTGTTGGTTCGCCGATGCACTAAACCACGATGAATCCGAGAGCTCGCCTCGCCCGGCCGCGAGGAACGTAAAATATTTATTACGACTGGCCGCAAACTGCGGTTCTCCTACCTTTTCACAATCCTCCATAATAAAAAGACGAGGAAGAGTCCCGGGGGAGAGTGGGGGGGCGAGGGTGGCCGGAGTCCGAGAGGAGGGAAAATCAACACCCCTCTTGGACGCAGCAACAGGTCCAGCAACGATACAAATGATCCTGGAAGTGCGTTCGCCTCGGCCGAACTGCCTCGATCAATTCCTCTGCCCTCTGCTTTTCCATCTTCTCGTCTATCCCTCGCCCTCTTCTATTCTTCTTCTTTTTCTCTTAGTCTTTGAGAACAATTCATCTTCGCGATCTCTACGATGGTCCATAAATCGTGCTACAGTTTTGCGGAGACTGCGAAATCTCTATCCCGCGACTGCTCTGGATTTTCATCTTTTTCTGTGAGTTAACATAGCCTTGACATAACCTCTTAACGCGCAATAATTTTCAGTGACTCGTTAGGTATACATATAAGAGGAAGATGCCAATATTGTAGCAGTTTCTTACATCCATTTAAAATTCGCTTGAAATTCCACTGTGGCGGCAATTAGCGACATCTCTAAAAATCAAACTATAGCGAATAGGTTTGGTATATATCCCTTGTTTCTGTTCTAATTTATTTTCTCTTATCTGAACCTATTTTATTGTATTTTATTCATTTATTTTATCCCTCCTTTATCGTATATTTTGCTTATTATTTTATTATTATTACTTATTTTATTTTATTATTATTACTAATATTTTATCTACTAATCATTTTACCTATTGCCATGCTTGTTTTATATTCACTTTCTTATTTTAATTCTAATCTAGTCTCTATTCTATTTGATTATTTTGTTATAAACCAACTTGCAATTTTATGTATACACATTTTTTGAATATTTATTTATTTATATTGGTTATATTTTAATTCTAATGTAGTCTCTATTCTATTTGATTATTTTATTACAAGCCAACTTGCAATTTTATGTGTACACATTTTTGTATATTTATTTATTTATATTGGTTTTAGCCTCTGCCGGAATCAATATGGCAACAATAAATATTGCAAAATATTGTACAATCTTCCGTATAAGCTAATGCAACGCCGCATAATTCTCAGAGTTTCTTTAGCCGAATAAGAAAGAGAAAAATTCCCGAGCTCCGTTTAGATTTCCCGGCGCACAATTCACTCGGCCAGACAGAGAGCCGATTATCTAAAAAAGCAGCTGAAATCGAATGATCGCAGCGACTATCCGCGGCCCGAGGGAACGAGGTAACCGAATATTCGCAGTCGAGCGCGTCAAACAACGCGAAAACATCGTCGCGCGCGGAAAGAATCGCGTTAGCGTTCCGCGGACGGAACTCTCGTTCGAGTATTCCTCGCGTGAAATTTGAAATTCCGAAACACGAAGGCACGGGGCCCGGGGTAGAAGCGGCGGGGATCGAGGTAATTGAATCCAGCGCTGCTATTTCTGCGAACAAGGCGAGTCTGTTAACGCGGAGGATCCCAAACGAGGAACTCGGAGCCGAAATGAAATAACGCGATCTCGGGGAGTTTCTTTCGCGAGGGTTTTGCACTGCGTCTTTCCGAGATCCTCGCAGTGCATCCCGGGTAATCGAGCGGCGACGGGAATCCCTTTTCTTGGCCGCGTCTGGCCGGAATGCCGGAACTATGCGGGCCAATGCGCGCCGGTGTTTCGAGCCGGAGTAATATCGGAACCCATCGGGCGCCGAATATTTTGACGGGGCGGAATCATTTTGCGGAATGCCGAAACTGGGTCTCGTTTCCGACAAACGCGTTTAATATACCAGCTGCAGCCGGCCGTTCCCGATATATCTCCCGCGTATTCGATCCTAGTCTGGTTATTTCCATCGATGTACGGCAACAATGTTCGGCCTCCATTTTCGGGGACGCGCATCTAGTTAACAATAATTAAGGTCGCGGCCCGAGCGAAACGGACTCGGGGTTAGTCTGAATTAATCTATTTTTCAGGATGAAATCGTGTCCCGTGTGCTGGAACTGTTCATTGTCAGTGATAGAACTCTAGCTTTATTAGTCATTTTGCGAGCAGTTGACCTAGGGTATCTCCTATCAGGGGGCCTAATGAAACTCGTGGTGCTTTTGAGGTTAAATATTTTCACATTTTCATGCTCTTTTCACTATAGTGGCGCTACGTGCCTAAGAGGTTAATTAAGTGCGCATACGGGCGGGGGTGTACGTTGGGGGTACCATTAGGTAACCCAAAAACATTTTTACAAATTTTATATATCTACAACAGAATTGAGTGGATCAAATAGAAAACATCAAACACATTAAAACAATTCGAAGACATTATTGTATTTCTGCTAGCTGATTAAAATTATTCGAAAAATAAATAAATGTACGATATTCGCGGCATCTGTTGATTGGTTATGCATGCAGATCGTGCTAATTTTTGTTAATACTACTATCTATCAGAATATAACAACATTTACAACAGTCCATGACGTATTTTGTAACCGATGCACGATAGATTTTCTTTCCTAACAAAAGCCTATGCAGTTCTTGCAGAATCTTGCAGTTAACGTAGACAATTTATATGTTCTATAATTATCCGCAGTCTGATCATTGTTATTCGGTAACATTGTTTATAGGACTGGGCAAACTGGATAGATCTAGATCACGCGTACACCGAGTATCAGAAAATGTTTGTCGATCAACTATTAACACGTTCGTCGCCAACAATCGACCACCAAAATTTCCTAAAATCAAAGCAATTTTATTAATTAAAGCGAAATTAGAAAGTTGAAAGTCAAATTCAGTGTGTTCGGATATGTCAAAATGAAAAGAAATTTTCAAAATTGTTTAAAAACTAGCGTCACCCATATTTGGGTGACGTGGTGATCATCATGTTAACAGTTCGCCAGCGGTGTCAGATCATTTCTGACTTTATACTTTTTAATACTTTTTATATTTTATTTTACAACGTCCCAAGTACGCTAATTTAGCTCGACTCAAATGTGACTCGGCACCACCTTTCGGCTCACCAACTGACCGTCCGCTTTCAAACAGTTAATTAATTGCACGCGAAAGTTCGCGCAAATCTCGATGGCCGATTTTTCCATAGAATCATCTCGAAATAGATGATTCTCTCGGAGCAGCTTTTTCTCAGAGTTGATCAGCGACGATCGGTCGGCAAATTTGTCCGAGTAAAACCGAGTCGCCGATCGAAACAGTTAATCGAGAGGTCAGAAGCGGGCTCGCGGTTCGACATAACGGCGTCGTTTCGCGACACCTTGATCTTTTCTGCGCCAGTGCCAAGTGGAACGACTATATTTACCGCACGTACACACACACACACACACGGCTAGAGAGACACGGGAGAGAGAGCACGCGGCTAGTTTCTGGTGTCGGCGAGTGGATAATAATGTCGGCGGATTGAATAAACCACCGGGTTAAATGGCGCCGGTGCATTTCGCCGCGGTGAAATGGGTCGGCGTTCAATTTTCTTGCGGATCGAATCCCGACGTCTGGCGTGCAGACGTGTTCTCTTATGCATATGTACACGTTCGTGTCACATCTTAGTTCGCGAAGCAGAACGGCGGAGCCTCGATTATCCGGGCCAAGCAAAACAACATAAATGTTCGGATAATAGTATAGCTGCAAATCACACGTTTCAATTCATTTATACGGTAAATCGTTTAAAATAGTTAAAAGTCGAATGCCCTTTTATTTTATCTATAAAGTTCAACGTTATAGTGAGAATAGCAATAATTAAATAATAATACTACTAATGATACTATTGTTGGTATTATATACAATTATAGTAATAATAATTATTATTATTATTATAATAAAGCACTGCAGTACATAATTCGATTTGGAATTGGAGGTATCGTTCGGAAAGCTTTCCAGAGATTTGCGCTGACATGCGTGGGAGTCACGCCTGGAATTCGCGTGACGCGAACGCATTATTTTCGATCGTTCGCGTGCAATTCAGCGAGCTCGTATTTCGTCTAGCTCGACGACCTCAGGGTTTTTTCAGCCACCGTCGAGACGACGACGGGACGCGACGGTCGGTAGACTAGAAAATTCATTTATTTATTTATAACTCCCGGCGGGCCATAAGGTAGCCAAGAGAATACTCTGACAGAGAGAACCGACAGTAGTCTAGAATTTTTCAAATCCAACGTCTCTTGAATCCAGACGACGGAATCCCCAAATAAACAGCCTCTTGAATAGATCCTACCTCAATCCTCCGATAGATCTTCGGTAAGACGACCTTTTGGCGCCACTTCCGGCGTCGCCACGCACACCAATCGGTCTTTATGGCGTCTTTCGGCGGAGTTATGGGGTGCGCAACCCTCCGTTCGAGACGATCGTTCTCCCTTGGCGTCGAACTAACCTCGACCACCCTATTTACAGTTAGACCGAACCCCATCCATTAAATTAGAAGTTTGCTAATACTCGTGTCTGAACTGGGTGTCCGGGCTCTCGAGTTTAATTTAAGAGAAAAAGTTTCGGCGTCGATCGTTTTACTCACGAAGAA
This sequence comes from Augochlorella aurata, assembly GCA_028455555.1. Classification (NCBI taxonomy): domain Eukaryota; kingdom Metazoa; phylum Arthropoda; class Insecta; order Hymenoptera; family Halictidae; genus Augochlorella; species Augochlorella aurata. The sequence continues at coordinate 9,586,131 of CM052151.1, read as the reverse complement.
TTTCGTTGGACGTGCGATGAAGATGCAGAGTCAAATTTTATTTAGGAACAGAGCTTTAGGAAATCACTTTGATTGACAGAAAATCATTTGTAATAGCAGTGATCATACTAGCAAATTATATATTATATTATATTGATATTATATTGATATTCTACTGATATCATACTGATATTATATTGATATTATATTGATGTTATATTGATATTATATTATATTACATCATTATTAAATAATAATAATTAGTAAAAGATAAAAATTTGACAGCAATACATGTACAGTGCCGCCCTATCGACGAAATTCTAGTGCAAAGGGCTCAAATTATGGAAACGACTTTTCCCCAACAATTCTAAAATCATAAATAAAATAAAATATCCCTGCCAAATACAAAGGCATAAAACTTCGCGAATTATTCGCATAGCAAACACTCGTTAAGAATTTCTCAAGATACTTTTCTCTTCGCAGAGAAATTCTGTCGGACTTTTCCCAATTTACTTTGCAAGCTAAAGGGTCTCGGGTAAACTCCAATTGCAGCACGCTGCAGAATGATCCTCGGTCCTAGGATCATCGTCGGAACGAGCGATAACGTAGATTTTGCGTCGAAGTGGTGAAACGCGATAGGGGACAGCAGAAAAAGTGAATCCGTTCGGGATGGCGCACGGAAACGCGGCAACGGGCCCGTGTGCACCGTTTCATTCCTGGTACGCTGATGTCGACGCTTTGGAATGCGTCGATCGTCGAATCGTAGTTTCACTAAGGGGCTATCGCGTTACTCAGCACCGACAAATTGCGGGTACGGGCCACTCTCGATTCCTGGAAACTCGACTGTTGCTCCGATCCTTTCTCCCAGACGCCGTATAAATGCTAATGTCTAATTACCGATACGGCATCGATTAACTCCGGTCGGCGAACTGGACCGAACGAGACATCGTTTCCTCATTTGCAAATCCTGATTATCACTGGACGTGATCGCTAGAACCCGGTTTTTATACGTTCGTAATAAAAGTGGGTAGGTTAAACTTCGAACCATGACAATGTTGAAAGAAAAGATATTAATTATTCAATAAAGAAAGAAATTTTTGCTCGCCATCGATGAAAATAGATTGCATTTTAAAAGGATCTAATGGTCAGATTTTTCATTCTTTGACTTGTTTGCGGGTATAATCAACTTTATATTTATAGAATAATACACTCTTTTTTATCCTTTTACTTTGTTTACTCCTTTATAAAGATACATATAAAGTTAATTATGTCCTGAAACAGAAACCAAGAACACAGAAAATTGGTCAGCCTATAGTAAACCGGCTCAACTACCCTACGAGCTTCGATAAAAGCCACGAGAGCGTCGATCGTACAACATTTTTCTAATTCCTTTCGAACGGAGTTGCGCCAGTAGCTCGATTCCATTTATGATTTTTCAAGGCCGCGTGATCCCGAAGAGGAACGTCGAATAAATCTTCCAAAGTTCGGTGCTCCAAACGCAAACAATAGAATGTATTCCTACGCTTCGCTCTTATCGCAGCCGAACGCGAGCGTAGCCTAATTACAAGCGAGAAGCAGCGTCCTTCGATTCGATCTCGCGATTTTCTCTCGGCAGGTACTCGGCGACCCTCGTCCGCGATCGTTGCCGGTCGATCGCGAGAGCACCGGGCCGGCAATCGCGTCGATTCGATGCCAGCTAACGGGATCTGTAGTGATCAAGTGGGTCAGACGAGCCTATACACCGTGCTCTCGCTCTTTGTCTTCGCGATCAGACGTCCCGTCAAGGACTGGAAACGCGCCGCTTTTCGTGTTAGCACGTGTCGGAGGGTAAACGTGTCGGGTCGTCAACTACGCCTCGAACTAATGCCCGCGATCGCGATTCCAGCCGCGTGCCATCGCGTGAATTATAATTTTCTGAAGCATCGCTGAGCTAAGCGTTTGACCTGAGAATTGATCTTAGGTCGATTTCATTTGTTCGGCGGAAACTGCAGTCAGTTGCACTTTTAATTTTCTTATAAAAATTCGACACTGTGATAATTGTAATAATAATAGTGACAACAGTAATAGTAATAATAGTAGTAAAAATAATGCTAATAAATAGTAGTAATAACGATAATGCTAATAATAATAGTAATAACGATAATGCTAATAATAATAGTAATAACAATAATAGTAATAACAATTAAAATTAAAATGAAAATGGAAATAATATGATTACAATATATATGAAACAAATACTAGCTTCTAATTACATTATATAATTAATTTTTAAATTAATTAAGATCGTCGACAATTCTTCTTCAATTGACATAACCTCGAATCGACCTTTCTCTGTTCGATCTTCTCCCGATTTCATCTTCGCCGAATCGATCTTCCCCTACATCAACATTCGAAACAAGTCCGGAGGTTCGGACATCTCCGAGAGAAACAAGTATAACAGCGGCAGAAAATCTTTTATAACAATGGAAAACGCGTCAATCTCCCAGGACAATCCGACACGAACAATATTGCAGCATTTTGCAAGCGGATGAACTTCGAATGAAATATTTCTCGAAATTCAAGACCGGGATGTCGATGCAATTCGCGATATGGGATCGCGAGCGATCCGTGGGTGGGCGAAGGGGCAAGGGAGGAGAGTGTATAACGGGCTGGTTAATAAATTGTTCGTTGGCGAAGGGAGGGGGTAGACAGCGAACGGTCGGCGTAATTAAACGAGAAACTAACGCGAGGACGATATTTCACCGTGCTCCATATTTATACTTGACTCGGAGAAATTTCGTGCGATTAGGGCGAACGTTCAGGATATAGCTGCCACCCTCCCCACCCCGCTGCTTTATTCCCCACCCTGCGACGCCATGGTTCTGCGTTTAGCTTTACGAGGGCGCGGTAATTAGCGAGAGTCACGTACAACGGAATTGTCTGGTTTCTTGATATCATATGCATGCGAAGCAATTATGCTCTCTTCCTCTTTTTTCCCCTTATTTCTCTTTTACTTCTTTTCGTATTTCATTCTTATCGTCTCTCCTTCTCTTTCACTTTTTATCGCCCTCTTCTATCGCGAAGAATCGATATAAATACAATTCGTTAACTGCACAGGTAATAATTATACTGACCATCGTTCTGCAAACTTTGTGAAAATCATATTGTTAATCGATAAATGTCTTCCAGTATAAATCTAAAAAACTATTAATTTCCATAAAACACGATTTCGATAATTTCAGCATTTTACAAGCAACGCTATGGATATATAAAATTACACCTTCTAGTAGCAGCTCAATATTCGTCGCCAAAGACTTCATCCTCTACACACACATGCACAGAGTACAGAAAGGGTCGAATCTTGTACCATTTCAATAGCTCTGATTGAATCGAAAAGAGAAAGGGCGCGGGGATGTTTCGATCGCCGGTAGAAAAACGTGGATCGAAAGGAGAGCATTGAAACGGGTTGCCGGATCGACGGATCACCTGTCGTTCGCAGACGAGAAATCGGCCGAAAGCCGCAGAAAAAGACCGGGAACCCGAGGGGGAGCGGGTCGGACTGGGCCCGAGACGGCAAAAACCGGACGCGAGAGCTCGGAGATTTCGTCTCGTTCCGCCGCGGATGGAATTGTTTTTCTTAGGCAGCAACTGGACCTGTAACGGGTGCTTCGACGTCTACGGACACGTACCAACCGATCCTGTTCGTTCTGGGATGCCGGGGAACTTTCCTCCGTTCGGTTGCACCGATATCTGTTCGCGGTCGTTCGATATTTCGATACGTACGAGTCCGCAGCGATGAAAAGGCTTCCATTCAACATTGCAGCTTTGTGCTACGTTTCGCTCTTCTTATTTCTGCCTGTCTTGCCATGCGGACGCTAACGATTTTCAGGAAGAAACGGGACGCGGATGATATTTATTCGGTCGAGGAAAAAAGTCGTATCGATTTTCGATTTTTGCTGCAGTGACTGTATCGGGCAACGTGGATGTTTTCCTGGAATTCGTTTAATCGCGGTTGGCTAAAAGCGGGACTTATTTTAGTGGCATTTTCTACGTAGTAGTGGAGATCGGGAGGCAAATTGGTCAACTTTGACTGACGATAACACCGCGAAAAATCCTTGCAGGGTGATGCCTTTTTTCTTGAAATCTAAGTTTGAAATCTCTGCTTTGAGGCTATGTTGCTGGATTTTAGGTTCGGTGCACCCCAACTACCCTTTAACCCTTTCGCCGTGACACTGCCGCTGTACGAGGTGCCGCGCCGAAAATTCCCACTTAGCTGGTCAGTCCTCCTTTGTATAAAGATTTTGTAAGCGTTAAATAATTTTATATATATATATATATATATATATATATATATAATTTTAATTTAATTTTATAATTATATATATATAATTTTATATATATAGTTTTATATAGTTATATATAGTTATATATAGTCATATACAGTTTTATATAGTTTTATATAGTTTTATATATAGTTTTATGCGGACGTGTAAAATATATTTGCAATATAATCCTCACCTAATACGTCGGTAAAATATAATATAATATATTTATCACATTAATGCCGAATGTATCCGGCGCTCGCACCGAAAGGGTTAAATGTGAGGCCACATTTATCATATTGGCATTGTATTCATGAATACCTTTCATCGGCAGGTAGAACTATCTGCAGAAATATACAGCAGGCACGAAAATCGAACTTCCAATCGAACGATTTATTCAACCCTTAATCGACTTACTCTGAAACGCAGCTTTCACAGGGATTTCTACGGAACCGCAATTTCTAACAACATTTCCATTCAATCGACGCACGCGACTTTCGTCAAATTTATTTCCGAATAACATCAATCGGTCCGATATTTTGTTAGAGACGCGTCCCATAGAATTTCAATTCTATTTGAACAATCCGTTCATTCAATTTACAGAATTTCAAACAGCGTTCGATTACTGCCGGAGTCTCCGCAACAATATTTCCCTTTGCGGAACAGACATACTCCGCTCATGTATCAACCGAATATCGTTACTTCCGAAAAAAAATCCGGAGAACAAAAGCGCAGAATAAACAAGCGGCGCAGTGTATGCATGCAGTCTATGCGAGCGGTGATTTCGAAAATGGAAGCGAAGGCGAGGTCGTAACAACAGCGGCGAAAAAGCTCGGCGAAAATAACAAATAAACTCTTGGCCCGGTAGAAAAATACACAGGGATAAAAATGTAATCTTCGTCCGGATTACTTTTTATATTGGCTCGGCATTGATTCGACGGTGCGCGCGTGTAGTTTTCGAATTCGCCGGGCGCGTCTCCGTTGCTGCCAATGCCGATACCGGCCTCTGACAATCAGATTGACCGTTTCGCGATGTTCGAGGCTCCTGTTTTATTAATAGGACCCTGCCCTTCTCGATCAATCGAATCGACCGGCCGAGTTGTATTCGCTCATTGATCGAATGCTGTTTCGTCGCTATCGCGCTATTCACGCTATCGCGATAAAACAGTGACAATAGACAATAGCTAAAAGAGAAAAGGCAAAAGTGCCTATTGTAGTAACTCTTTTCAGCAGGTATAACAACATTGATTTTAGCACAAGTGTTATTTTATAATATTTTGCTGCTCGATGGATTTCTACATGGCTTAATAAACTTTGAAATATTTATTTAATATTATAAATAATACCAGTAAAATATGTTTCTTTATTATTACATTCTTTAATTTATGCGAAAAGGGTTTCGATGAATCACGGCTGTTACCACACCCGTGTTCTAATAAACCTCAATTTATTTATAATTTTTATTTATTTGCTTCATTTCGTCTTGACCTCTAAAGGTTCTAAACAAATTGAAATTTACAAGTATATTTTAGTTCTTGCTAAAATTACAATTTAAATTGCAAATGGTATCTAAATTCTACGCATGACGGATATAGTCGTCACAACGCAAAAATACTATCATTCTGCATGACAGATATAGACGTCAAACACAACTGGTTAAGTACAGTGAAAAGTGCCATAGGTGTTCGTTTCTCTTGAATTTTCAGTATCCATTGTTCCATCCAGAAGACGGCGGAAAGTAAAATCGAACGATTCGCACTGCTTCGAAAATTGATGTGAAACGATTAGATCACCATCAGCGACCTCATGACGCCTCTCGACGAACTACAACCGTCTAACTACCTTTAAAGCGTAGAACGTCTCGAGCCATGCACGTGCGAATTAAGAAAAATTTATAGTTTGCACACGGCTCCCGAAAATCTATTACAAGCATAGATCTACGATTCCGATCGCCTCTCCCATTTATCGAATTTCCAGTTCCCTCCGCGAGCATTCCTCTCTCGTTTCGGTACCGTTACTCTCGACGCAGCACTTTCGATGATTCGATCATCCACGTTCCTCGGAATCCTCTCCAGCAGCTATGAAAATGATCGTTGTTGCCGCGGTAGGTTAACTTCGACCGATACCGCCCTAATTGCTTTAAAATTCCCTTCGATTAGAATGAACTCTCGAATCGGTTTCGAACGGAATTATGTATTGCCTTGAGATTCTGAGACTGTTTAAACAAAATTCTTCTGTCTGATCGTGGAGAATTGGTTTTCGGTTTTGTCTTAGACCATAGGAGACGTATGTAAGTGCCTTTTAATATTACAAAATGATCGATTTCTCCGACTCGCGATGCGCTGCGAACATGCGATCTCCTCTACTAGGTCAGCGGGGCCAATTACTGCGAAAAAGCAATTTAACTAACATTTTTTAATAACTTGAAGGTTCCTTTTGCCGACATAAATTTTTCCATGGCATAAATATCAAATTTTAATAAAATTTAAAGAAACAATCACTGGCTTGATTTTCCGTAATTTTAATATATTTTGTCAATACAATATTTTATCTAGAACGATTTATTTTACTGAATATTGATCTCGATTCGTTCAGTATATTTTTAAGAATTCTTTATAAAAGAGTTGACATAATTTTTCCATTATCTTAAGAGCGTCCCTTTTTCATATCTGCAATTTTACCAACTAAATAGCGTATTGAGTTTAAATAACAAATCTAATATGTATTAATTGATAAATATAAAGTTAATTATGCTACATTTAATACTTTCGTTAATAATCCCACTAATGCTTATTCGTTAACCTATTTGTGCAAACCAAAAGTTGTCTCACCCGTAAATAAATAAATAAATAATAGTAATAAAATTGATAAATTCGTTTAAAATGCAAAATTATGAGTCTGATTGAATCATGATTAATTGAGTTCGATTGAATGGAATATTTCTGAAGAGTATGCGAGGGTTCACTGTGTTTCGATACATTTCTGCCCGAGGTGTTCGAGGAAACCGAGAATCGGTCGTCCACTGATCCGAAGGGGGAGCTCGAATTCGGCTTATGAACCGTTAAGAAACGTGATTTTACATGCTCGTAGGCCACACGATGCAGAAAGCATTCTGGCCAGCGCGGAGCCGAGCGTGTACCGTTAACTCGCCTCGCGTTCCCTCCACGTTTCATTACATAATTCTCTTCTTCGTCGCGGATCGCGGCACCGAGTCCGATTTTTCGACACGGTACCCTGGATACGCTTAGGTCGTGGTCCGGATTCCCCATGGATCCGCGAGAGTAAGTTAGGCTACTACGCTCGAACTAGCATTGTCCTCGTCCGGCTTCGGGAACTCCTTTGCGAACAGCTGTTCTACAACTATCGGAAACTAAGATCTTCCAATGTCGGAAGTTAAGTTCGAAAAGGCTGGAGCTCCGTTTGAATTTCACCTTGCGCGTTTGTTGCTTCGATTTTTCTAATTTTAGTTAGGTTTGTTCTTGGACGCAGTTCTTGAATAGTCAGCTGTTGCAATCTCTTTGAAAAGCGCGTTACTGCAATTAAGTTACTGTAATTATGCTAGGCACGGTCGATTTCGGATATATTTTGTTTAAATAGAACACTTTTGTCAAATATACAATTTATAAAAATATAATAATGTAATAGAAAATATAATAATATAATAAAGTGCGTTACTGCAATTAAGTTACTGTAATTATGCTACATACGATTGATTTCAGATATATTTTGTTTAAATACAACACTTTTGTCAAATATACAATTTAGAAAAGTATAATAATATAATATAATAAATATACTAAATACTATAATAAATATACTAAATAATATAATATAGATTATAATAATTTTTATTTGTTAAATAACAATTCTTTATGTGTTTTCACCGTTTTGAGATTGATCTACCCATTTCCTCATAAACGCATAAAATCCATGGCATAATCACAACACAAAATGACGTCGCCATTTATTCACAACGTCGAGGTTAACGATTATTCAGACGGAGGTTCTTGAGAGAAATGTCGCACATTCATTGCATAAAACGGGAACTGCATAAACAGTTAAAGTGTTTCTATTCACGCGCATAAAATTCGCAGTCTAGTCATAGCGTGAACAGAGATAACATAACCTTCCTATTTTCTATGAAGAATTAATACAGTAGAACTTTGATTATCCGAGTTTATTTTTAATTATTGATACAATAGGATAAGATGATAGATTGTTTGCTCTAAATCCTTCTATAATTTTATCGTTATTACTTGGAATAATAAAAAACCTAAATAATAAGAATTGAAGAAAATCCAGTTCGGTTAACCGAGGTTCTACCCTATTGATAATTTGCATAGAATTTCGTGCTTCAGACATTGTATCGAACTTCTCTCCACCCGAGGCCAGTTGCACGGTCCACCGCCGAGAGCCATAATCTCCAGGGGAGGGCTGGCTCCGAGCAACAGTGATTTTGGCTCGGTTCCCGGCACCGTGAATCGAAAAGCCGTCCTAGCTGTTCCGTTTTTTGCGATCCATTAACCCAGTGCCTCGCGGCGCGAAACTGTTCCCCGAGTAGTCCCTTCCTACCCCTGCGTTTGAATAGTTCTCCGAGACAACACCTACCCTCGGCGATAGCGTCTTTCCCTTGCGCAACTGATATCAGAGGAGAACATACTCGAGACTAACGTAATCGAAAACGTAATTTCATTTTAAAAGATATGCTCTTCGATTCACAGAAAAATTGTTCGTATACATTTCACAATTAATTATTGTATATCAATATATAAAATTTATCGATGAGGGCCTTTCAGATTCAAGAATTCGCCTAATTTTTCATTGTTTCTGAAGCTAGCTTCTTCGCGGTTGGCATCGTTTTTAATTGATTTTACATTTTAATTGTTTCAATTGTTCGTAATTATACTGTTATGTTATCAGACTCCATTTAGAAATGAATCATTGCACAGATACACTTACCGACAAAAGTTGGGAAACTTTACATATTGTCAAGATTTAAGGTTTGATATTTTAATAAATGTACGTCTTGTTAATAATAACACGTTGTTTATATTGCAGTGTTGCTTCATTTAGCAAATTTATTCCTTTATTTATTTTTATATAATAGAAATGAAGTAAAAATAAAGAACGTGAAAAGTAGAAAGATCAAATCGAAGATATGAAACATAGAAAAATAAAGAGATGAAATAGAAAACATGAACAACAAAATGAAAATAAGAAACATGAAAAATAGAAAAATACAAACTTAAAAATTATATGAAAATAAAATTAATATTCTCGTTGACATAATACAAATTTTTGTCCTGCGTTAAGAAGGTTTATTGCAACCATCCCTGCAACATGTTACTTAAGTTTTGTCTCGCGAGGATCTTCGCGGGCAAGAATTCGTTTAATTAATACTTCCTGATGCAAGCTTTCGACAGACTTGTCCTATTTTTGGCTGCGCAAACTTCGCGAGTTCCTCTTCTAATATATGTACCTCTCTTGGAACTGTCGACGAAGTCTACGGAGCTCTGTAAAAATTACAAGAGCTCCCCTTCTGGGGACCAGGAAGTTCAGCGGACTAAATTATTCGAGCTCCTGGAGAACGTTCAGGAGAAGTAGATCGACCAACGTGTCGGATAACTTCGCAGCTATCTTCCTGACATCTACGATTTTTGCGAAGCGTGCGCGCTGATCTGACAATGAGGTCGACGACTGGGTCCTCGCGAATCGGTGGAAACGCTGGAGCCCCATGGAAATACGAGGCAATTGAAAAATGCACAAAAAATGCACAAGGCCAAAAGAATCGAAATCGCTTTTATTTGAAATGTATTTTCAAATAATTTTCAAATAATTTTCAAATAATTTTCAAATAATTTTCAAATAATTGGAAATCACGTTTCGAGATGAATTGTTAGAAGAAGTTATTTCGTATTTCCATTTGAAATCAAATTCCGCCAGTCTGTCGTTGAAATTTATCGCGACAGTGAATGTACAAATTAAAGTAACTGGAAAGTGTCCCGAGTGTCGTCAACTATCAAAGTTGATTAATTTTCCAATTGTAAAAGTGTACAAATTCCGACGCAACTTCCCGGCAAGTTCATCGCCCTCGTTAGAAGAAATGTAATGATGCTTAATTATGCAAAGTCCGGTGGCACGGCTATTAGAGGAATTTCTCGGCCGCCGATTTCAGCGAGTTTAATTGCCGAACGTGTTAGGCGAGTTTCGAATCCGGAAAGGGAGAATCGAGCGACGGGAAAACCTGTCGACTCGTCTAAAAAACCTGGGAAAAGCTGTGAAAACCTGTCTAAAAAGAGTTGGGAAAATCGTGTCGATACATACTGTATTTGCCAGACCAGCAGCTGCCGCAGATCAGACCAACTTTCCCGCCCATTTTCCTCCTGGTCCAGGCTCTCTTGGTCGCGGCAATCCGCTTGTTACCGCTCCTCGCGACAGATCCCAGCACACGGTACACCACGCGCGGCCACGCGCGTGTCATGGGCCCGTCACGCGACTTCTCTTCATTCTCTTTTTCTTCTCCTTCTTATTCCTCCTTCTCTTTCTCCGCGCCGGCTACAGAGCACACCGTTTACCGTTTTATCGGCCACGGGAGCACTCGGCCCGAGAGCAAACACTAAAATCGAAGAAGGTTTCCCGATTTCGAAACTTTTTCCTCCAGCGCCGACTCGGACCGACTAAAACTGTCCTTAGATGCTGAGACAGCTCGCTTTCACACCTTTCACTCCACGGATCAACGGATTATTCGCAATGATAACCGCTGAGACTACGACGCGTCGGTTTATGGCTGCTAATGCACTGCTATTGTTTGAGAAACTTCGATGATGGGAGGAGTGTATTAACGTCGCGGTAAATTGGAAGGTGTCACGTGGGATTCTGAAATGGGAAACTTGTGCGAAAACCTGCCATTTTTTCCATGAGTGAGTCATTGGATAAATTGTGCAGCGGTTCTTAACACGTGGCAATGATTTATCGTATTAGGTACATCGTGTCCTGATGATAGAAACGTTGTCAAAGAGAAGCTATAAATTCTCTAAATATCATGCTGTGTACTACAATTTTCAATAATTATATTCACGTGAAAATCGTGGTAGTTAGGCATGTGTGACGCTGGTGGCGAACGTGTATTAATTAGGATTTTTCATTCAAGATATGCAAGTTTTGTCAATAAAACGAGTAATAAGATAAACGAAGCATTGTTTCTGAGATGAATAGAGATCGGATAGCCAGCAGTCTCGATTAGGAACGCGTAACATACAGTTTTGTTCAATGAAATATGCGAAACACTAGATTGTGTATGATATAGCAGAAGAAATATTACAGGAAAATGAGATTTTATTCAAATTTGTCAGGATTTAATAATATCTCGTTTAATTATAATCCTCGGTAAGGCCATATGTTCGCGGCAATTTATTCATCTGCCACTCGAACATGCGATTGTCGGATCAATAAAAATGCTATTATGCCAAACCGCAACCATATTAAAGAAATAAAGTTATGAATATATCTAGAAAACTATTAAAAAAATGCAACGAGGTTGAAAATATCGTGAAAAATGAACAGCGCTGAAACTATGCTAAGCCTATGTTAACACGCTATACCTCCGATCTAAAAAGAACCTGTAACCATCCGACATTGCGTTAGGAAACGCTATTCAAATTTCTCCGAGGATTATTCCCGATTCCGAAAGCTCCCACACTAGCCCCGTTAAAATTATACGCGTTGTACCGGGGCGACGTCTTCGCAAGTCGGAACTAAGCTTGCGTGTGAGAACTCCGCGACCATAATTTCGCAAACAGAAGAGCCTGCGCGCACCGCGAACTTCGTTCGAGGCGAGGCGCATTCGTAATCCGCGAACAACAAAGAGAAAGAGATTCAACGGGAGGGAAAATGGTGGCAGTTTCGCCGATAATCCGCGACCAACTTGCCGAGGAACACCGATAGATCCTTGAGGGGGATTCCCGTCGCGAGAGTGTCCCGATAATTTTACAATTCTACGCGTGTATTGCAGTCGGCGAAGCAGAGAGAGAGAGGCAGAGAGGAAGAGGGAGGAGAAAATAAGGGAACTTATTTACGCTACGAGCAAATCGTTCAGAAGCGAGATTTTCCTGTTTCCCTCGGAAACTCTTATCGACTCGAGCCTCTTCTGTTGCGAGCTCTCGATTATACAACAAGGATTTTAAATCGTGAAGTCGATTCGTGCTACTTCCTTTTAGATTCTATAGCTAGGACACTGGAATATATAAATTTCGTTCTTCCGAAGCATTTTTCAAAGGCATTCTGGGAGATTTTCGGACTTTGTATAATTTAAGCGATAAAGAAGAACGAGAATTTAATGGCTTGCGTCGTGAGAATGAACATTTTCTGCGATTTCGCTAAAATCAATCGAGAGTGTACTCGGAAGTACTTTATAAATATTTATATTTAAATATAATATATACAATATTTAAATATAATATATACAATATTTAAATATAATATATACAGTATTTAAATAAATATTTATAAAATAAAATTTCAGACGAGGATGACGATTAATGTTTTCGAGTGCGGTAGAATTAACAATTCATTAACACTACGTGCATTGTTTTACGTGTATTAACCCTTTACTATAAGCAATACGATTCTTTCATAGGAGTTATCAAGTACGAAGTTTTTCTGCTTTAATTTTAATTTATTTCTGAGCGAGTACATCCGATAATAGCAAAACTTAAATCTGTGAATAGATCTTTTAATATTTAACGACGCAGACTATTTCGATCGACTGCATTTGAACCGTAATTTAACCCTTTGCACTCGCAGCTATTTTAATTCGAAATGCAAAACACGTTCCACGATTTCTATTTCATATGATTTATTGCGATTTATGCAAATGAAATTGAGGCTATTCGCAAGTACAGTATTTACAATGTTAATAAATTCTTCATGGAAATCAACGTGAACGAATCTGATATTATAACAGATATTTTGAAAAATATTATAGCATTTTATAGAATTTATAGAATAATTATATATATTAGAATTTATAGAACATATTATAGAACAATTCCTTCGTTTCAATTGCGTCACATAAAATAAATAAATAAGCATATCGTTCGTCTCTTCGCGAAATGAACTATTGGTTTTCGATTAACATTTCCCATTTGGTCGCGTGCAAAGCCTCCATAGAACGAAGATTTTGTATTTTGGAAGCGACGTCGTTTATATTTCCACAGCAGCGACATATTCCGGTAACTACCATTGCCGAATATTTTCCGACCCGTTTGATGGGTGTACGGTAGTTAAAAAATATGGCAATCGAAATTTTCGACGCGCTTTTCGAACACGCCCGTACACCGAGATACCGGTCATTTCAGCCGAGGAATTTCAGTGATTTATTGGAGTGCAGGATGAAAAATGGATTAAGCGGCCCTTATCGAGCGGAGGGAAGGAAATTTTAATTGCGGTGTAGCCGAGGTGCGTGACCGTTTAATCTGCGAAAACAATTTACGCGGAGGGAAAGAGGGTCGTGGAACTGTTATATACAGTGAAAGGTTGAAAAGTCATCGCGAAATTATATTGAATCGAGAAGCATGGAGGGAAAGACGGAGAAAAAGGGCGAGACGGAGCGAGAAAAAGAGGGAAAGAGAGGGGCGAGAGGGAGAGAGAAAGAGAGAGAGAGAGAGAGAGAGAGAGAGAGAGAAAGGTGGGTCAGTGAACCCGCGTACATAACAGGCGACGCAAGCACACGCAGAACTTTGATCGATGCGTCGATCAAGATTTGCAAACAACAGTAAAGAGACCCTTCATTTTGATATTAATAACTACGAACTATGAACTATGTCATCGTCAAGTTCACGGAGTCGATGACTGATACTCCACAGACTCTTAATCAATTAACCCTCGCTAGGACAACCCCGTTTCAACATTTCTTCCCTAAATTAGAGCGATACTACAAAATCGCATTTATACTTAATCATAGCAACCATCTGATTCGCTAACAACCTCTAGCTCATTACTCGTGCTCTATAGCAATTTCAGCTACCATATCGCGGTTATAAATTTCACTTGCGGCTTTGAATATGTTACGGATTCTAATTTCCATATTAAACGAATTCCATCGCGTTTAGCGGTAATATAATATTAGAACTACCTATAAATGCTTGTAATACATTTCCAACACGACGACTGCCACATCGGCGAACAACAAGGACAGCTTCTTTCATAATGTAATAAGAACGGAGAAGCAAGATTTATTACGTCAATTACTTTTATAACCCTCCTGCAGCTTGCAAACTCTTAGAAACTCTGACCTACTTAATAGATTACAACAGAAAGTTTTATTCTCAAGTTTGACGACGAAGTGACGTCACCCATGTGAAATTGACGTAGTGGACAATGTTCGTTGGACTTTGCGCATCTTTATGCAAATTCTTATTGCTATACTTTATCTTATAAAAATCAGAATGAGACGGAAATTTCTTTCGTCGGTTCAAAAATGCTATTGGACCTTGTTAATTCTTATGTTTTCTTGTAGTTTGCAAATCTGCACGTGCCATAAATGCGCAAAATATTCGATGTCATTTCGCCATTTTCAATATCTTGTCTCAGCACATCAAAGTTAAGAATATTAAGTAGAACCTCGAGTAACCGAACCGGAGTTTCCTCGATCTTTATTACTCAGGTTCTTTATTATTATAAATAATAACGATGAGACCATGGGTGGACCTCGAGCAAACCTCGACCTATCGTATTATCAATATGTTAATTATCATTATCAATATCACAATTATCACTATGATAGTATTATCAATATGATAATTACTATTATCAACATCACAGTTATCACTATGATAATATTATCAATATGACAATTATTATTATCAATATCACAATTATCACTATGATAGTATTATCAATATCACAATTATCAATATGATAGTATTATCAATATCACAATTATCATGATCAATATCATAACTACCATTATAACAGTAAATATCAATAACGAATCGAAAATAAAAGAAATTGATCTATCAATATCGAATTCGGATAATAGAAGCTCTCCCGTAACTTACAGTTACACCGAAATCGAAGAAAGGCTACGAATATCCGTAGTTTAATTCACGGATCGTCGGTGCCGGATCCAGGGACGAGAGTCCGAGGGAATTCGAGATCCTCCTCGGATAAGATTCTAGACCAAAGAGACCTGTCCATGTTCAACTAGTTCCTAACGAACGAATTACAACGAGCCAGGTGAGGCGAGCCGAGGCGAGTGATGGAAAAATTCGAGGCTGCCGCGGTGTAAGTGGAACGCGAGCCTTGTATTTAAAGACGAGAGTTCAGACGGTTTAATGGTCGTTATAAATTTCGTGTCGCGTGTATCGTAACCGGCTCGTAAACCTCAGCGACCTTGTTCAGATCGCTCGAACGAGGCTCGATCGGACAATGGTCTTTCGTCGCCACCGAAAATACTTTTCCTGTCACGCGATTCACTTCTGACCGTGTCATACCGGCGCGGAACGGGCCCTCGGAATGCTAGTCTCTTTCGCGGGCGATTGGGAATCTCTCGTCGTTAACGACTTCCGAGAAATAATTTATATCCATTGTTGCATTGATTTCATTAGCTATCTGTATCTTCTATTTTACAGCGAGGCCCCAAAATTTAATGTAAATAAAATCTTTCAATAGATGGTAGCTAATGAAATTAGCGGATACCATTTTACTTTGGTTCGTTTGTATCCCTTTGGCGATTTCCACGTTGGAAAGAGAAGATAGAATAATCGAAATAAAAATTCGGCAGAATTTAAATAAAATCTTGTCACTGTTATAAAATAGTTGAGATTTGTATTTTTAGACCCAAGCATTTTTTGATAATTAAAAGTCGTGAAAAATCTGAATGAACGCACTGTCATAATTTTTCTGTGCTCGGTGCATACCAGCATCGAGAATTGCAACTGTAAAAGCGCTTCAACTGCGAAATGACATGTCGTACATTCAAATCGATTAACCTTTTTATTGTAAAACTCGGTTGGGAAGTAACGCAGAAAACCGCGGCGAAATCAACTCGAACCGGCTCTGCAAACGCGAAGAGAATGAAAAACCCGGGAAATAATTAAGCACATTCAACATTCGCCGGGGATTTGTTGAAAAGCTCCCTCGTTATTAAAAGTTTCGAAAGCTCCGATAGTTCGAATACCCGCGAAAACTATACTGTATTTCATCTAGCTAGAGGCCCGACGTGAAACGAGAGAAATTCCGCCGTTCTGTGGAAACATTTAAAAAACGGGACGGAAAAATGGCAGATTTTCGGGCGGAAATACCTTCGGAAAAGCGTGAAAAGAATTTTGAGAAATTCCACGGTATCCGAAAGGGGGAAGAGGATATATCACACATAGAAAAACACTGCGCTTTCGAAATTCACATCGACGGAGAACACTCGAGAGAAAGAGTCGACGCACAGAGAAACTGTCACGAGAGACGGCTGTCTGTAGATCGCGATCTACGCAGCGCGGATCGATGGTGCCGTGCGGAGCGCCATCGGCTGACTGACTGCGTATCTCGAGAACTGTGTGCTCTGCGCTCTGCGCTCTGTATTATGGTCGCCGTATGGGGATGATTCAAGGACCGCTCTAATTTGATGGCAGGCTTATTCTCATTTTTCAGCTTGTTTATTGTTCTCAGTTTAAATATCATTCGAAGCAATTATTTCCTCAATTATCACGACAATTATTTCGTGGGAATATCCTTCGGAATAATTTCTTATTCGACATGAAATAAAGCAATAATAAACTAAATAATGATCGCTCGGATCAGTGAATTGTTTCAAGCTGCTTTATTTTTCTTGCATTGTGAAGCTATTATCTTGAAACCTCAATGAATCGTTTCTACAGTTATTTCTCATTCGAGTTACGACAAGACAATGGCTAATACAATTATATATATTGATTCGATATAGTGAATTTGAGTAGGTAATGGCTTGCATTCGAGAAATCGTTCGCAAGAACTATTTTATTATATTTTATATTTTTAATTTCTCACTCGGAAGACGATAATAACGATCTATATAGGTAATTATTTTTATTTTTATCTTCCTTCGATAATCATTTCTAAACCTAATTTCTCATTCGAGTTACGACTAATAAAATTAAATATATTAATAAATCCTTTCACACAGGTTTTATTTTAGAAATCGCATATTAACACCAATTTATTTATTATTTTTTTTTTTCATTTTACATGAAATTCGAGTAAATCATTTTCATATTATACTTTATTCTAGTAAAGAGTAAAGCAGATAAAAACGTGATCAGAAAAGACTCTCTTGGAATTATATAGCCTGTTCTCAACTATATTTTATCGAAGTAATAATGCTCGCGACTGCCATATGCTAGGGAGAAGGGTCATTGGAGTGTCTCCGTCTCTCTCCCATCGCCGGAGTTGTTCTTTGTTAAATGGGAATGTATGTATAGCGAGGGAGGAGGGGCAAAGTACGAACCTAATCGGACGCAGCGGAGACGTCCGTCCACGAGCCTCCCTTTTGTCGTCGGAGCCGCGGTAGGTGTCTCGCTATGGGTTCTGAATAGCGCGCCGGCTTTCAATACCGAATAAAAGTCCTGATATTTCGATTGTTTACCATTCGACCGGTTGCCCGTCTCTCGATCATGCTGCCCGACGCTTAACGTTCTCTCACGATTCTCCCACCCCCTCGTTTCTACCCCCTACTGCGGCTTTCTAACTAGTCAGAAAATTTAGCATTTCGATGTTTCGAAATATAATATTAATATTCAAAAATATTCGAAATTTTTCTTATCGGCCATAATTCGTTCCTTTAGGGTGACGACGCTCCTTATATATCTAGATAGCCGTTTATCTGTATTTGAAAACTGCAATACGTACAAAAAATGGTTAGAATAAAATTTAATAGTATTATTTAATTTAATTTTTAATTTGATTTTTAATTTTTAATTTTTAATTTAACTTAATTTTAATTTAATAATATTGAAAATTTAACAAATTTTTGTTCGAGTAAAAAGATTCGAACGGAGATCGAATCTGAATTTTAGCGAGTTCAGAGATCGGTTAAAGAGCGATTCAGAATCGAGCGAAAGATAAATATGCCGCCTAAATCGAATTCAAATTTAATCGATCCTATTCGTGATTCCTCGATCTCGAAAATTCTTTCGAACAAGATCGCGGAGTGCCTAGAACAAAGAGAAACCGGGTCGACCCGCTAATTCAGAAAATCGCAGAGCGATTTCCAACGAGGCAAGAAGTTGTCCGCAAATTGGAATACTCATCGAACGTTTTATACCATAACAGGTGGCCTGGATCCTGCGTGCTCAAGTAATTTCATAGTTTCTCTCCTAACGGAAGAACTACTGGTAAAAGCGGACACCGCCGCTTTTGCAGGGAATATAGATCGGAATCCCGAACCTTCGATGGCCGGCAATAATCGATCAGTTTCCCGGAGAAAACGTGTAAATATAATCCTCTATAAAGACGATTTCCCGCAAGTTCTATTCGATCGAAGTCGGCCGTTGCTGGTCGACTGGAAGCAAATACGTTCTATAAAACAGCTAAGACGTTTCTAGCTCACGCGAAGCGGCTTTAAAATAATTTATTCGTAGCTTAGTGTTTCCGTCGAAATGCTGGATTCATTGTTTTAATCGATATAGTTAATATAGATGAGAATTGTGTTCAGAGTCTACCATCAAACTAGTTCGAAGCTATTAATTATTTTTAGAAACAGGTCGGATGAAAATACAATGGCTCCAGACAGTTTATATAATTCAATTGGCTGATAATATCCCAAGGATTCTGCATTTTACTGTAAATTGAAATTCTGTTTCAATTTTCCTAGAGTAACTTTTATAACACCAGTGATAAACGCTTGCTTCTCTACCATTTGAATCTAAACAAAACGCTGTCGATTAGGATTATTACTAACTATTTTACTTACTTAGCATCAACGAGCTAAATGTTCCTCTTTCAATTGTGATATTAAAATAATAATGAAATGAAAACAGTGCTTACATCCGCTCATTAAAAGTGTTAAGAACAGGAACCGGACCAAGGGGTAACAGATTAAAATATACAGTAGAAATTTAAACATTCGAACAACATTATATGTAAATTAAAAATTTATTAAAATGATCGATGAAGAGGTCAATATCGTTAGAACAAGTATTATCCAAAGTGAGAATCCCGTTCGAAGGATCAGTGTCCACAAATGGTGAGACAAGAGGCACAAAAGCTCGGCTTCAACAAACTCCCGAAGACATCTGGTACTTTAACAAACATTTAAACTGCTCGCCAGGACACTGCGAGGTTGCCCAGTTCAATTTCGCAGGCTTGAAATAGGAAAGAAAGATCAGGAGTCCGAGAACGACCTTAATTGGCACGGAATCAAATGGCAGGCCATATTTCCCGGTCCAAGGAACGGGATGAGAAGTTTGAAAGGAGATTTCGGGGAAGATAGTGGGAAAAACAGACAGATAGA
>CM052151.1:9529925-9566270 GCA_028455555.1 Augochlorella aurata | reverse complement strand
AAATTCAGCCGTGGCTAAAAGATTAATATTACTTTACATACTTTAAAAAAGCAGACGAGTGGAGACGCAGGTTCACCGATTGATTAATTAACGGAGAACCATTAACGAGGGAAAGAAGCTGCAGAGGCAGACTCGCGAAGCCGACGGAGGATGCAACCGTAGATAGGAACCGGAAGTATCGATCAGATGCAACTGTAAAATGTTTGGAAGGTCCACAGCTAGTCCAGATCCCCTTTGCCCTCTTTAACGAGGGTCGGGTAGCAAATTCACCGAAGGACCCTAATTAACGGAGGTCGGCCATTAGCCTCAGGGACCCGTTCAGGTCTCCTCGGCAAAGCCTGAAGATGGGTTTACGGCGTGTCAATCAGCTCTGAACAGGTGCGGCTAAACCCTGGGACGCTATCGTGTCGCCCGAATCCGCAAGCCTCATCTCAACGACGTGCCTTTCAATTTATTCGCGTAATTAATCACTTATTTCAAAGTCGGTGGACCTAGGGAGACAGCTACTGAATCATGTATAATTATAAATCATTTTCATAATTATACAGTTAACAATATCTTCGATTATTTTGAGCTATAATTGCTAGTTTTTCCAAATATATTTTCGGAGATACTTCTTGTAGACCTGCTAGTTATTTGTTAATTAGGGCTGTTATTTCACTGAATTGTCAAAAATTGGGTAAGTAGATGATGATCAACGTGCTCCGAGTTAAAATGACACTGTCATCGCAATCGGAGGGTTAACACTGTTCTTACCAAAAGGTGCTAAAGGCATCTTTGAAGATTTTAACTTACTATAATTTCGCTTCCATTGCCTTTCATACTTTTTGTATAACGATTATCCATGCTAGATGGAAACGTCGACTTTTCTTATCGGTTCAGAAATCTTTAAACGCTAATTGCATACTATTATCACCGGTGCAATCACATAATGCGTATAATGTCCTGCCACAATGTATAAACTAGTACGTAGGGCTACGTATACAAATGGCTTCTAGCTCTTTCACGAATAAATGATAATAGTAATAATAATGATAGTAATAATAATGATAATAATAATAATCATGATAATATTGATACTAATAATAACAATAGTAACAATAAATTAATTTAACAAAAATAAATCTATACAAAGATTGATGAAAAATCGTCGATGAGTTTGAAACCTCGAATCAAATAAACTTCTCCTCGCAGATTATTTTATATTTCCGAAAGCGGCGAAGCAAAGAGCAAAGTTCCACTAATTATTTGTACTTCTTAATTGAAATAGAGAAGTATATAGACCGGACTTTGCTCGAGGGGTCTACTTACGCTAATCAGGAATTAAAAGCCGCCACGACTTTCGTCTGGAATTCTTCCAGCGGCGTAATTATGTTCGCGCAGGGGCTGGCAACATTAATTTCCCGCAGCCCCGTGTCCCGGCATTGCTCGCGGTCGCTTTCCGCCGCGTCGAAAAGAAGAAAGCGCGCGGCGCGCGACAACGTGCGGCCTGCAACGCGTCGTGTCGTCCATCGATTGTCGGTGCTGTTGAACCCGGCGACACAAAGTGCGACGTACAACGACCGTGTAACGCGCTTAGCGCGTTATGACCGACCGCGTTTACGGCGCGGCACCGCGGTCGCCATTTCTGCGGCCGCCGCGCGCCGTGCCGATCAAATGCCAGCCGCGTTGCATGGATACCGATTTCTAAAGGTCTTCGAACAGCCAACGGCGTCGCTACCTGTTTACGATAACTCGTCGTAACTGCTCGTCCAACGTAATCGGATTCCGGGTAATCGATACGCAAAACGAAACGACGGCGCGCTTTGCTTATTTCCAAGCTGCGGAATTCTTCTGCGACTGGAGCTCGCGCTGCTTTGTCTCGTTTATCCGAGATAGGTACTTTCAGCTAAGCCTTCTGTTCCTTTTTATAGCTTTTGTGAAATGATTATAGAAGAAAAGCAGCCGTTTCTTTGTTTTTATTTAAAGCTTCGCCGAGATTTCGAGCCGTAGATTCGCCGATCTGCAATCTTAGAGATTCGTCTTTTCTGAATTCATGCTGGCTCGAGGGGATGAAGTTACCTGTTTCAAGTCTGTCTTTCATTATAATTTCGAAGAGATTGTAGGAATAAAAAGTCAAGGGAACGGACCTAGGGTTCCGAGACTGTACAATTTCTTAATAAAATGGACGATACTTCAGTTTTCAGGAAATTTGTGACTGGCATACATTAGGTTGATGTCATCGAGGAGTGCAAAACTCGAATTGATAGGTTCTTCAGCACTTCAGAATCGATACCATCTATTCCCGGAGCTTAATTTGTTCGCGAATTCGAATTCTGTGAAGTCGAAAGGTTGTCAGAAGAAATTGTTCTCTTGGTAGAACGGTGACAAAGATGACAAAGTCTGGGTCCGAGGAGGGCTAATTTCCCTTAAGGCAGATTCAAAGTTATTTTTAAAGTAGGAGTTCGCTGGTGAGGTTTTGATCCAGCTGGCTTTAAAATTGTTGCATTTTGACGTAGATTGAACGAAAATTAATACTCTCAGCAAATATAAATACAGTTAATTCAGTACACTTTAAAGTAGCGTCAAGTATGAAGATCTCGAAAAGGGTGTTGCAAGCTGGAGCAGATTGCAAGTCGCAAGTTGGAAAGTCTATTATGTTAAGACAGCGTCAGACCCGTGCATCGGTGGTCGAGACGCAGTCTCCGTCCGATTGTTTAGGCGACAGGGTCGGATTTAATCGAACTCATGCGGATTATCCGTCCGCAGTCGGTCGTCGTACGGATTCTGGACTCGCGCGTCCATCTCCACCTTTTTCTCTACTCTCCGGCGACCTTCTCCTCGGTCTCGAACTCGTTCTCGCGATCCCGGTCAACGGACCTCTCTCTGCGCCCCTTTCCTCGCCCCTCCGCCACCGCCCATGATTGTCTTTTTCTCGCCTCCGCCGAACGAGAATGCAGCCACCGTCGCTACATCCACTTTGATCCAGGCGTTTCGGTATCCAAGCGAAGGTGAACGCACTTATTAAGAGAGAGAGAGAGAGAGAGAGAGAGAGAGAGAGAGAGAGAGAGAGGAGCCTCTCTCCTCTCGAACAAGACCGTTATCCAAACTTCTTGCACGCGAGACCCTCCCGAGTTTGTTTTCGACCTGCTGAGTTTGAACGCGGTTCAACGGCTGTGCGTTCGTAATTAATTCAACGATAGCTAGATGACTCTGTTCGAAGTCATCCAGTGGAAGGAAATTTATAATTGCTGCAGAAATTTCGGCGGTAGTTACGAAGCCAGTCGTCTATCGCAGAAATATGATTCGAAGCGTTCTATTTATTCTCCTTGTCTCCATTTTTACGGAAAAGCATTGTTAAAAATGTGGTTACGGTATTCCATTGTTGGTTCAACAGGGTTCATTCGCGAGATGATGCAGACACGCCGAACAATTGTAACTGCATGTATAGTTTCGTATGAAACTATGGTCGACCAATATTTGCTATTGAAACAGAGGCATTATATTAAACCTTCTAGCTTACGCGCGATACTATTTAGCTTCTCAAATAACGAATAAACAGCAAATGGCAATTCAAATGGGTACCGATGCATAATTGTCAAGTAGAAAAATGGAGTCCATTGAAACTTCAGAATCAACGCTGTCAAGATGTCGTATTAAAAGTCTGTGTACTTATAATAAAGCAAGATCTACCGATCATGCCATCTTTCTGAGACAACAATGACTTCGACCTCGTTTTAGTCTTAAGGCGTAAACCGTCGTCCAGAATCTTCCGTGAAATAGCATAGTAAACGTTGCCGCGAATAAACAGCAGCAATCGGCGCTATCTTAATTACTCACTGGATCAGCAGCCGGCCGGACGTCATTCTCCGCGCAGACCTGTAAGAATCTCTCGTGGGAGGTGTCCTAGGAGAACTGTAACTCACGTCGCTTCCGTTCCTCAGCATTTATTTGACAGTCGTCGGCCGATCCGAGCGTGAAGTATCCCGCCGATCGATACCTCGATCCGGATCCGCGCGTGACGCGAAAATCTAATCCGGAGCCCCGAAGAAGATAAAGCGCGGCCGTGGCCGTTGCATCGGGAGTCTCGCGGATAAATTCGGGCTTATCGGGGGGCCCGGCTCGGAAATTATCGCGGTCTGCTCGGATTTTCGGGGCACCCGGGGAACCGTGAATCCTTCCCGTGGAATTTTACGGAGCCCGCTGATCCCCGGCATAACGTCCCCGCAAATTCTCGCACCGTGGGATCGGAACGTGATCGGCGTTTTGGATCGGCCGCGCGGGCGTGTACAAAGTATGAGAAACAATATTCTTACAAAAAGGAGGACGCTTTCTTCACCTCCAGGCGCGCTTACGAGTTAAACTGGATATCTGAGGGAAATATTGCTTGCTGATTGCTTTATATACACACAGACGCACACTCGGAGACCTTAACGTTACGTAGAAAAGTGAATCCGCGAGAATGATAGTGGCGACACCGATCCCATATATGATTTAAATATGCTCCCCTAATTTTCGCGCAGCCGACAAGTCTTCCGGACACCTTTGTGCCTCTTTCCGACTTTATTAGGTCAATCCGTGAGCAGATCCAGTTTTGGAAGACGAAGCGCGGAGAAGACGTAATCGCATTAGAGAAGAATTTTCCACTTGATTTCCATGTATTCAATGCGATAGTACTATATTCAACTGTTGCGAGACTCGTTCCGAGCTTAGTGTCAAAATTGCCACAACTACGACAAATTTTATATACAATATCGACCAATGAATCATTGCGAACGAGTATGCGAGTCGCTGTGTCTTCGAACTATACATTCCGCGTGGCGAAAATGATAAAAAATGATGCGGAAAAAGAAATTCCACCGAAAAATGGCAAACTTCCCGCGACTCTGGCAGTGACATAATTTCTCGAGTTACAGTACCTCGTGCAGATCTACCTTATATATAAATACATTTACAGCGTACATTCGATCACACTTTCGCGTCACCTTCGACAACTTCTGTCACGTGGAACGTACCTTCGGCGTACAATTTCAGTGGATTAACGATTGCGATCACGTTTCCGTAAACGCATTCATCTTCCAGAGCGTAGAACGCTCTCGGGGAGACCTAATAACTCGGATAGAACGTGCTATCCAGAAATCGGAAAAGTACACCGGTCGGTAAATCTGGCGTTAACGAACGGCCGGGCGCGACGATCTACCGATCATGCGAGTATTATGATCCGGTATCCGCGGCCGGGACGCTGTCCGTCCGATAACAAGCTCGGTCTGCTCCCTTTCCCTGACAATAGGCCCTAACGAGGGCCACTCGCAGACGTATTAGCATCAGCTCTTTCTCTCTCTCTATCTCTCTCTCACTCTCTCTCTCACACACGCATATACATACACACACACGTAACACTCTCATCTGTCAGGCCGTGTTCCAACTCGCACTAATTAGGTCGGCGCTGTTCGAAGCTCCGGGTTTCGCTGTTCGAGGCGAGCGATTAAGAGTGCGCCGTAACGATCGCTCTCTTCGACGTGATCGCGATCGATGGAGTGGCAATGGAGCGAGACAGGGGCGCAGAGATCATCGGAAAGAGAACCGCGGACGCGATATGCAAGTTGGAACGCGGTCTGCGTTGCATCCGGAATCTACGACTGCATTCTTCCGGAACGACGCACAGTGTTCCGGACGGCACTGGCTGGACGAAATTCAAAAAAAGGTGTTAACGGCGGTTTCGATTGTTTTTGCAGGATTCGATACAGAGCAACTTGCGCGTGCAGTGAGTCACCGTCGATGTCGCACACCTCGTAAAAAATTCTGTTTTACGCTCTCCGATCTTGTCAAGGTTATGTCGGGAGCACTGTGCTGTGACAAATTCCTAGGGGCTGTCGAAATTCTTATTGATAGAGCGACTATTCTGGTCTGCTTTTACGGATCGTTGACGATTACTGCGGACTTTTATGCATATTTTTATTTCGAGAAAAATTAGTTGGTCGAATACGGTTCGGTGAAGATATTAACCCCTTGCACTACGATTTCTTTCACGTTGTGTTAATTCGCCCTTAATAATTTCCCTAATAGGACCAGGCAATTTTTATTTCTTCTACTGTCTTTATCTAATTTCGTTTCTAGACTTCGATAACAGAAGAATGCAATTTTCCTTCGACTTAAAAGGAATTAATAATATTCATATTTAGTATGACGAGTCTGACTCGTTATTATAGTGCAAGGAGTTAAAAGAATTTGGAAATGATGTTACACGATTTACGGTTGATTAAAAGATCGCATAAATATCCGCAGGGCGAAGTTTGTCGATGAACTCACAAAATCTCGTGACAAAAGCGAAAGAGCAAAATTACGCGAAAGGTTTGGAAAAGTTTGCGCGCTGGTGCACGAGGATCGAGGATGCTCGGTGTAACAAGTACAATGTTAGCACACCTAAAAAACCAAAGTCGTCGTGTCACGCTTCCTCCAGTCAGTGCGCCGAGTGCAACGGTGCAGTCGTAGCCACAGAAGTTGCCGCACACCTTACAAACGAAACATCTCGAATATTCTGCGTGCCACGAGGAACCGTTCCGGCGTGGACTTAATTTACATATTTATAAACCGTCGATAAACCGTCGGTCGTTCCCTTTTGTAACATACTCTTCTCGGCGAAATAATTTCCAATCGATTTACATTCGGGATCGCGGAATCTAGACAAACATAATCGAACGTCGCAGCGAATTTCGGACGTTGGAACGACAATGGTCGAGCTCGTAGTCTCTAGAGGGAGAAATCGAACTACAGCCGCTCGGACCGGTTCACCGGCATTGGCATCGTCAACGAAAGGGTCGATGAAAGTTCATTCACGAACCTCCACGCAGCAATCGTCCAGATAATAGAACACAGAACAACACAGGCCGTCCGCAAACGAACCGCAGGTACATTTGGTAGTGCGAGCGAGTCCATCGATCGTGAGACTCGGAGCATCATCCGTAGGATCTCAGCTGGGCATAGTGGACGTTTTGGAACACGGCCAGTCAGTCAGTTCCTGAACACACCACCGGTCTTGAGGAGCCACTCACCTGTAGCCCTGTTACAAGCCTGCTTGGTCTCGATCAGCTCCTGCCTCTTGATCGCCTCGGTGATGCCGGTGCTGTCGATCGCCGCGGCCTTCTCCGCGATCGTGCCAGTGGCCGGCAGGATGCTCCCGGCGATGGTGTCGCCGCCAGTCGTCGCGCGACCGCTGTTCCGTGGACCTAGAACGCCTCCAGGTCGTTCTTGGGCCGCCGGGGTGGCAGGCAACCCTCGCCCCGAGTCCGCCATCGAGCCGCGCTGCTGTTCCTGGAGCAAGCAGGCGCTCGACAACAGGTCCCACTGGCGTAGCTTCTCTCGGTCGAGCTCGAACGGCCCGGAGGCGGAGCCCGACGCTGGCCCCGCCCTCGAGCTCGGTCGGCCCGGGGGAAGGTTGCCCTCCTCTAAAAAATGATTCGCATCCTCGACGCTGGCTTTCCTGTACGCCTCGTTCTGAGGGTCCCAGACATAGCCGCCGGCGTGGATCCTGTCCATGGACAGGCTCTCGTAGGTCAAATCGTCCACCGCGTCCTCCTTGTTGGCCCTCCTCTTCACCCTCGGCCTGTCGCAGCTCTCCTCCGAGAGGATCTCCCGCCTGATCACGCTATCGTTCACGTAGGTGGCTCCCCGGGTGATCTTGTTCCTGCCTTTGGAGTCGGAAGAGGATACGGTTGGTCTAGGCGGGCTGTCCAGGTTGTCCAAAGACCTGGCGTTCCTCAGACTCACACGTCTCAGACTCTCTCGCCACAAGGAATCCTGTTCCCAAGGATCCTCCGCGCTGAAGTTGCTCCCGGAGGCTATATTGCTGACGCTCTGCTGTCTCTCCTCGATCTGCGTCGGCTGCACGGTGGCTACCCTGTTGCTCCTGTTCCTCTGCTCTACCAGGTTCTGCAGGCCGACATCGTCCAGCAGACCTTCCAGCGATCGCGACCTTCTGTGCGAACTTTGCGCCAGCTCGTAAGTCTCTCTATTGTTCTGATCGCTTGATTTGTCCCTCAGTCCGTGAGGATACAGGTTCCTAGTGTTGATCTCCGGAGAGGATATATCGGGCAGAGGATCCGTCGACTTCACCCTCCTCAAGGTGTCCGCTTCGTAAAAGTTCTTCTTGTCCACCAAGTCCACCTTGTTCTCCGCCAGCAGCTGGCAGGTTGTCTTTCGGAGCTCGGCAGCTATGCGCCGGGCTTCGTCGATGTCCTCCACCTGGATCTGCCTAGGCAACTGTCTCGCGATGGGGTTGACTATGCGTCCGATGTCGTTGCGCTTGTTCAATGCAGTCGCCGCATCGTCGCGTTGATTGTTCAGCTGAGGAAGACGAGAAGTGTGGCCTATCGGCTTGGCAGCCTCCATGTCAGCGGCGCTGGCGCTGGCCTGAAGGTCGGAGTAGTAGTAAGGAGCTCCGGATTCGTTTTGAGCACGCGTTTCGCTTGGTAGGTAGGACTGAGGGGCGGGATTAGGCTTGGGCGTGGCCGCGGGAACGGGGTAATGGCTAGAGTCCTGGCTAGACGAGGACCTGTGATTCGAGATCATGGAGTAACGAGCGGAGTCTTGGCTGGCAGACCTGGAGTGGCTCTGGAAGCGGTCCGAGAAGGGACTGGCTGTTCGCAGGACGTTTGCCAGCAGGTTGGCCCCTGTGGGCGAGTGCATGCTGGAAGATTGTGCGCTGGCAGGTCGCTGGCACGCCATGGAGGTGGAAATCGAAGCCATGCCCATGGAGTAGCTGGAGTCTCTACTATGCGACGCTGACATAAGGTTGTTTTGGGAAGTTCTGTGCAACCTGTCTCTAGGTTGTTCATTGTCGGAGCGAATAGCTGGCGAGCTCCTTAGCGGGGAGAAGCTGGTGATGTTCTCGTAGTGGGCATCCCCTGTGAACGATTGCGAGTGTTGATGGGACGGCGGGACGTCGCAGACTCTCATAGAAGGCAGGCTGCTGGCAGAGCCCATCTTGTTAGTGTCGTAGCGCAACGATTGGTCTAGGCTGCCTAGATTCGATTGTCTCGTGAGGTCGTGACAGGTGGTCTTCTGGAGCTTGTCCACCACCATCATGTTCTCGTTGAAGCCGTAGATACTGTTGTAGCTGAGATCCTTCGCGTACAGATCCACGTTGAAGGCGTCACGGGCTTGGAGCTCCTCCAGGTATTGGTCCAGGTCGATGCTGGCCCCATCGAATCGGCTGCCCAGCGATTCCAGTTCGTCCAAGCTGTCCAGGACTTCGCAGACTTCGCTGACAGGTCTGGTCTTTAGCTGTCTGTGTCTAGCTTCCTCTTCAGGAGTTCTCAAGTCGACGGAGTCGCTGCCCGACGCGCTCTCCAAGGATATTCGACTGTCTCTAAACGTAGAGCTAATGGTGGCGTCGGAAAACCTCGAAGGACTCCTGTGTGTCTCCACCTGGCCCATCGGCTTGTTCCATGACTTAGGAGAGTCCCTGTTCGAGCCACTATCCTTTTTCACTTGCGAGGATATTTTCTTTATCTCCATCGTCTCCTGCAGGTCCAGAGAATCTAAATCATCCAGTGGAGGTGGCGAAGTAGGGATTGGAGGCGGAGACACCAGCTCGCTGTCGGAAGAATCGTGCAGCTCCGCTATCATCGTTCGACTGGCTCCCAGATAGTAAGAAGCGGGCCTGAAGGTGTCGGACAGACTGAACCTAGGATGCCTGGGTGCATCGATGGAGTCCAGGTCTTTCGACGACTCGTCGTCAGCATCTGAGCTATCCGTCTTCAAAGTAGTTAGAATATCCGGCAGGTCTGATCTTGAATGCATAGAGTCCTCGTGAGACGTCCTCTTCTTCAGGGAAAGATTGCTGCCTTCTTGCTCGTCCTTTTCCGACAACTGACTGACCTCCATGTAGACCGGCTCCATTTTGCTGTCGGATACGCAGACGAACTCGTAATGGGGCGTGTCCAAGGTAGAATAATCTCCAGAGTCTAGCTTCCTATTGTCATCATTCGGCGCTAACAGTGACCTAGCGATGCCATTCTGGGCCATTTCTACGTAAGAGCTCTCCTCGTGGCCTAGATTAGCAAACAGACTCTCCATCATCTTCGGGTTCGGTCGATCGTCGCAGTTGGGGTCCAGGATAGACTTCCTAGGCGACATAGGCAGATAATGCTCTTCGGGGCAAATGTCCTCCTGCTTCATTTCTGAACTGTCCTCGCCACTCTCCCCAGAAAACTGATCGCCATGCGTGAGCAAGGATTCCGTGACGCTCAGTCTGTTGCAGCTGAAGTTTGGCTCCGCCTCCAGGTCTTCGGGAGACCTAGCTCGCTCGTCTTGGGGCGTGACGCTCTCCCTCGACACGGGCCTCTTCTTTCTTCGGAACGAGGCGTCCCCCTTCCTCTTCGCCCCATCGGAGTAAAACTTGTCTTCGTCTGCAACCACGGGTACAACCTGATCCACCTCAAGCTCCGCCTCCTCGACACGCACCTCCCCTTCCTCGCTCTTGTCTCGTTGATCGAGATCGCTGCCAGTGTCATACAATAACGCCTCCGAGTCGCTGAACACTCCTCGATGCTTCACCTCCTGCCGCCTATTGTACTCCTGCCTCTGAACCTGCTGAGACTTCCTCTCAAAGTCAGCCAGCAGGTCCTTCACCGACTTGTTGCTATCGGTAGACGCCTGCTTGGCGTGGCCGTCCCTGACGCCACGCCCTTTCGACTCCGGAGGCTCCGCCTCTCCTAGAGCAAAGTTTCTAATGTTCGCAGGATGCTTCTTCCCAGCGTCTAACCTGGAGACGAATGCTTCCGTGGTTTGCAGCGGAGATACCTTCAGCGGCTCCTGCATGGCCAACACCTCCTTCACCGGCGTTGAACTATCCATGTTCAATTCGAACGATCTGATCCTGCACTGCACCAGGTTCCTCGGCTCCGACGGTTCCGCCTCTCGAGACTCCGCCCACCTGCATTCCGCCTCTCTCGACTCCTCCCCTTCTCTCGGCCTAATGTATTGGTAGGAGAACTCCTTGATCACCTTGCTCTCGTCGATATTCGAGTCCCAATCTTCTAATCCACTCTCCCTCTTCGTGATCCACTGGACCGTCTTCTGCGAGGGCCAAGAGTCGGTCGCGTATGCCGTGTTGGGCACCACGGTTTTCTTCGGGATCTCGTCGGTGCCGTAGGCAGTCGACGTCTTCAGGATTCCGGACGGTCTCTTCTTCGATCCTTCGTCGAACGTAGTCTCGAGCTCCTGCTCTAGGCTCAGTCCTCCTGGATTCCTCGATCTCTCGGCAGGGCAGGATCGCTCCGCCCTTTGAGTGGAGGGGAAGCTGACCTCCTCGTAGCCAGCGTCGGGCGGAATCCCGCCCAGGCTCGGGAACTGGGAGGGGCTCGTTTTCCTGTCGGCCGGGCCTCGAGGAGCGCTCATCGTCTGCCGGCCCGCCCCCGACACGCCCTCTTCGCCCGCGAGCACCGATGAACGACCGTCTCCCACCTGCCGGGGGCTCCTTCCTGCATGCGAGGGTCTGCGCGTGCGTTTCCTCTGGACATCGCCCAGCTCTGATTCGTCCGTTACAAAACAAACACACGAGGACGATCGTTACTCACGTGTCACGATTAAGTACAGTCCACCCAACCCTCTCGGCGCACTCCAAGCTTACGCCGAGCTTTACCAGGATCGTTGCGAGCATGATCGGATTGGCAATTTATCGCTACGAGCGTTTGCACGAAACAAAGTACGGGACTTGAACAATCGGAGACTTAAGTTCACGTCGTTCAGATGGCTTAACGAATAAAATAATTTTTTGCTTTTAAATTGATGAAATATCCTCGTTTAGTTTAGGCAATTTTCACGGCGGTGTTTATTACAACCCGGTGTATCATAATTGATTTTGCAATGGTACCTTGTATTATCAGCTTTTCGAAGGTTCCGTATAAAATTGAAACAAATTCTGATCGTTGAACTAGTGTTAATTTGACTATCCCTGATTGAAAGACCTAATCGTTTCTTTTCTTCCAGCTATCAATTGCCTAATGTAAACGCAGCTTTAATAATGAGATGCAAAAGTCATAAACAAATTCGCGAAAGATTCTTTGGAGATGTTCTCTGATCGAAGAGAAGTTCCGATCGATCCTTCAACGATCCTTGATCCGCTCGGCAGCGTGCACGGTGAATGACGAGCACAAGGCGGCAATGTTAGTGAACATACTCCTGGTCATGCCATGCGGACCCACAAATCGCATAAGTAAAACTATCCGAGAAACGACACGGGTGTTAGATCGTAACGGACGGTTTTCGTTTTTCGACGGTTAAGTATATCCCGATTCTCGAGGGTGTTAATCCATTAATTCCCATCCACCAGTCACAGCACCAGACCCAACAGCAGCAAAGAGAAGGAGCCCCCAACAACGGAGAGAACGTGTCATTCTTTCCCCGCCGTCTCTCGTTTACTCGCGTATGTACACATACCACGTATGCGATACAGATTATATTATAACATTTCGATAGTCTATGTGTTCCTGCCACCTTCCGTGTCCACCAAGAATTGTATCTACATCGCCTCGTTCACTGTCCCTCGACGAGCGAGCCGATTACTGTCGCGATAGAGAGTAGAAAGACAGCCAGGAAGAGCAGAGAGCAGTGTATAGGAGCAGAGACGATTCGAAGGTCGCTGGATCTCGATCGAGAAAGAGAGAGAGAGAGAGAGAGAGAGACAGCCGATCGCAGTTGATCTTTTTCTCCTTTCTCACCGCGTAGATCGTGTTAGTCGACGAGCACTTTGTTATAGTTCAACAAATAACAATCGGATGCGATGCACAGAACAATCTCGAGCCTCCGGAAGGCGGTCGAGCACGCAACGTTTAATTAGATATTATTTTTGGGCGCTCTTTACATGATTTACGACGGTCGGTGTCATGCGCAAGGTTTGCGTTTTTGCCGCGTTCCTCGAACGAGGCAGTCTCGTGCAACGCAGAAAAGCATCTCGTTCTCTCGGCTCGTTTCGTTTCGTTCGCGAGATACGTTGGTCGGGTTAGAGCGATGTTACACATGAATTAGTACAGCTCTAGCTACTACGAGTCCCTCAACTCGCGGGTACAGCGCGATCGTGGGACTCCGTCGACGATCTCTAAATTGTTCTCAATCGTCGCGTCCGGTTTCCGGGAAAATCGATTTTGCGAATGTTTTAGGCGTCTCGTGCTAGATAAAAGGATTCTTTGAACTCTCTCCACAGCAAATTTACTCGACAAGCGGATTTATTTTCGAATCAGAGTTGTGCTAATTCTACTTCGTTGAAATTCAATTATATAATTCTAATTTTCCATTCTATCGTTATTTATTTGAACCGCGAATGGCATTCGGATACAATGCAGTTCAAATGCAATGTGACTGAAATGCATCTCGTTAAATTGCAGGCCAGAACTTTGAAGAAGTCAAATACATTTTACGTTTCCTTTTGCCTCGTCTGCGCACTTTCTCCTCTTATTATTGATTTACTATTTTCCTCTCGTGATTTTAATTAAATTACATCGTAATTCGCGATCTCCATTCATATAAAGAAATACAATTACTTAGTTCTATGTAACTATACTCCAGTGGCAATTATAAATTACATTGTAATTTAATCCAATGGAGATCTGAATTACGAATTATAATACCAGTTAATTATAATGTAATCGAATTACTTTATATCCCTTGTTTAATTTAATGCACAATTCTGCACAACTCTGCTTGAAACTGTCATTGAAA
This sequence comes from Augochlorella aurata, assembly GCA_028455555.1. Lineage (NCBI taxonomy): Eukaryota > Metazoa > Arthropoda > Insecta > Hymenoptera > Halictidae > Augochlorella > Augochlorella aurata. Next base: position 9,552,572 of record CM052151.1, on the reverse strand, counting down.
AGAAGAACCTTGCGGTTGACTCGGTACGCTCCTCTACCAACTCAGTTCTTCTCCGTAAAGCTAATCGACATCGTACGATTCCGAGCAAGCTAGAAATTTCGAAAGTAAAAAGAACAACGCGGCAAAAGCCGGCCTGTGTCCGGCACAAGGTTCCGCCAGCCGAAGAACGTGCCGACGTAACGCGCCGCGATCGCGAAGAGCTCGGCCTTGCCGAGCAGCTCGTTCGAAGCAACCGTATCGAGATTCGAAAGTGCTAGGTCGTGGGAGAGCAGTTTTTCTTTCCGAGGAGGAGACCCACGAACGGCTGGGGCGAAGCGACAAAACTCAGATAAAAAGTTCAGGCGAGTCGTCCCTACCTTCGTCGTCGCTGGAGTAGCTGTTGTACCGAGAAACGTTCGCGACGGTGCGCCTTCCGTCGGTGCTCTTGCTGCGTACGTGAGGACGGTGACCGTCGTCCCGGCGCCTCGAGTGACGGCCCTCCGCGACCGACGCCTCGTGGGCGGCGAGCTCCAGCAGCGCCTGTTGCTTGTAGTAGCTCGACAACTCGTTCTGCGCCCTGCCTCTGGTCGCAGACGCGGACGGTTTCCGGGTTAGGGGCGACTGCAGCATCCGCTGCTTCCACTCCAGCAGCCGCTTCATCGACTCCTCGCGCTGCAACGTCACATTTTTACATTTTCCGTGATATAATAAATATCATTGATATAATAAATATATAATTATATATTTATTATATATAATAATTATCATTGATATAATAAATATATATAATAATTATAATTAATATAATAAATATATAAATATATATAATTATATATTTATATATTTATTATATAATATATAATATATAATAAAGAATTATTCGAATAATTATGTATTATTCTCACGATTTATATAACTTATTCGACTTGAGATTGCATAATTACTAGAATAACAAAGCGAGCAATAGACGACTGTTTTTTAATACATTCGGAATCAAATTTCAACTACTATAATACTCATTTTTATCAAAATCGATCATTTACCATAAGAATTGCTGTACGAATAAGACCTCATCCAAATAAAATCTCGTTCGAATAACTTCTTGCTAAAGAAAGAAACTTCACGCTACGATAATTTCTTTTCAGCGGTTGGTTCATTAAATAATTGAGGGCAGTTGCGTAATCATCGGCAAAATGTTCCAAAATCGCGTCATTTCATACGATTATTTGCCGCAATTAAATCTGCACGGTAACATGCCCGTTGTAAAATGATACACATTTAATGGTACACTCTAATGCGCGCACTCGAAAACGAAAATTTGCACATCGCCGGAACAAACGCTCATTAATATGTACCATGTTCCAACAATACTCTCATTGCGATTTCATAAATTCTAATGTACTGCAAATATCTGGATCCGCTTGTTTAATTCTACGTAATAGGTTCGCTGGTCCTAATAAACGCGTAATAATTATCGGACTGCTGCAGTCTTATGCAAATACGCCATTATTGCAGAAGGATATCAATAATCGAACCTTGCGTAATTGCATATTCCATAACGCCCGATGCAGACCTTTAACATTAAAATCGCTCCTGGACGAATTTTACTGCAGCCATAATTTAATCAACGAAACGAATATTTCTGACGAAAATGTTCGCAGAAACGTCTCGGCTTAATCTTTCCAAATAATTTCTGATAACAGTAATCCCTCCGTCGCCCTCTTATCTATCGAAAACAATTTTTAACGATCAAACCTGATCCATTAATCCCGCCCAGCCCGTAACGCGCGTTCCGCAGAGAAGATTGTCTATTTGGGGCATTGTGATCCCTAAAGGGTTAGATGGCTTAGCCGGGACGACAAGGATGATCGGACTAAACGCGGTGAAAGCGTTATTACGGAACGGCACGCGGCGACTTAAAATGCAGGTACAGGTACGGCGGCCGCAGGTTGCACGCGGTCGAGGATGAATCATCGGTTTTGGCTGCGAGGCCGACGAATTGTTCTGTCCGTCAGCGGTCCGACACGGTTCGAGATCACGCGAGGAAAGCGAACGAACGACTCGTGAGTCATCTGCGATCGTAACCTCGCCGATTGCTACGTGAACCGGTAACGCGATCCCGAGACATCCTGTTACCTCCGCCGCTGGGCGAATTCCGAAATCCGCGGTCCGAATATTTTATCGATGAGTTCATCCGCCGTCTCGTGATCGGCGAACAAAGTAATCCGTTATTCAGGTAAAAAGAAAGGTAATCGTAATCATTAATCGATTAATCGTTACAATTATCTTCGTTTAAAATTATATTATATATAATTTTAAACGATTATATATAATATAATATATAATATATATAATATATAATATATTATATATAATTTCATTTGGAAATTTTTTCATTTGGATTTTCTGCGCTGCGTAATTGTCAATTATGAGATCCTCCGTAGAAGTTAGGCGTTCGGTGTAAAACATTCGCATGGAACTACATCAGGAATTCTTTCGATGGGCGTTTCGTAACGAGGCCTTTGTGCCACCACAACCTCAGGAAGCAGGCTAATAAATCTATGTCGCCCGCTTATCTATCTACTAATTTCAATTAACCCAGCCGCTCCGGAGTTCGCCAGTGCGCGAGTCAATTAAATTAACAGGACAACTTTCTTAACAGGAAGGGACAACTCGATGACCTTGCGCGACAACATCCGTCGGATCAGCCAGCGATCCCATCGCTGACAATCGAGCCACATCACTGTAATCGTTTAACGCAACCCTGGGACTCGTTGAATTATTTCTGCGACGGCGAGGTATTCTAACGTTCTTTAGAGTGTTCAATTTCAGGCATCTTGACTTGACGGAAATTTATTGTTGATTTAGAATAATAGTGGAATACGCATGCGAAATGTGGGCGCGAAAGTGATCAGATTTACTTTTTAAAATTGCCATGTCTGCCAATTCTACTTTCTGAATTTACTCTTATCGAATATTTTCGTTTGTAAAAGACATCTTCAGCATTATTATTCTGCAAACTGGAATGAATTTTAGGTTGCACAACTACTGCAAAAGTTGACTATATGCGATGAATTTAAGATGGCAGCAATTGGGACAGTATATACTGTAGAAATATGGCGAAACAGAAGAAACCGGACTCACCTGCTGTATCTTGCGTTCACCGTCCCTCGAGTCCTGCTCGGAGGATCGCTCGGCGTAGTCGTCTTCGTCCTGGTCGAGGGCAGCAGGGTGCCGGGTCCTCGGAAGTCTCGCGGACGCGGACCTGCAGAACTGTTGCTGGTCGTTCCATCGGCGGGTAGCGGTGCGAGGCGCGTGACACGTCTGAGCCACGTGAGTCCCTTGACTCGTGTGACTCGTGTGACTCGTGTGACTCGCCGGTCTGCCCCACCCTTCATACTCCCGTGGAATTCTTCGCGGCACCGTCCCGTCCTCGACGTGATTCACCAGCTCCCGGCTACTCGGCTCGTAGCTCTTCTCGCGCAAGGACCTCCTCAGCTTCGCCTCGCTGCTGTTCACCCTACTCCCCGAAACAAACCTCTTGATACCACCGATTGATCGCTACCCTTTGAATCGGGAGCTCTCTCTTATCTCGCGCTCTCTCAAGACTATACAATTGTTTAACTAACCCTCGATGCGATATTTTATCGGGGACCTTGACACGCGAGGTCAAGGACATGGCCCTTGGGAACTTTTATTATCGGTCTTTTATTGTTTTGGAATTATTTAAAGTGTCGAGTGTGAGGTAATTATTAAGCTTAAGGACTGTATTTATGTAAAATAAAATCTGACCCGAGGAAATTTTGTTTACAAATGAACTTGCCCGAGGAAATTTTGTTTATAAATAAACTTGACCCGAGGAAATTTTGTTATAAATAAACGCTCCAACAGCGTTCCCTATTAACCGCCTCTTTATTATCCAAGATATAAAGTTCGATTAACCTTGACCCCGAAGAAGTAGATCGGAAAGTATGCAAAATAAAATTCACGTCGGAGATCCCGGTGAACAGACCGCCGATAAACCGGTATTGCGATATTTAACAGGAAGGAGTTGATCGTAAAACGAAGAAGTTCCTGTCGGCAATAAGTCGTTCTGAAAGTTTCCGTTTCAGTGAACGCGAAGTGCAACGACCGAACGACTGGAGGAGCTCGTGGATCGCGGATTTCTGAATGAAAGCGAACGTGTCTTTGATAGTTGATTTTCAGTTAGGCGAGCATTCCACTTAACAAACCGCCGCGTAGTTCACGAACACGACTCTCTCTCTCTCTCTCTCTCTCTCTCTCTCTCTCTCTCTCTCTCTCTCTCTCTCTCTCTCTCTCTCTCTCTCTCTCTCTCTCTCTCTCTCTCTCTCTCTCTCTCTCTCTTTCTCTGATACTTTTCTCGCGGCCCCGACGCGCCCTTGGAATTTTAATAAAGCCACGCCTAACCGAATCCTGGCGCGGTTCCAAGCTGTACATACTTTACAAGACCATTCTGTCGACCATCGACAACGAATGACCGGTAAAACTCCAGTTATAACTCTGTTATTTCAACTTCCGGCTGGACTCTTCGGTTAAATTATTTGGAAGTGGGTCCAATTATGCGGAAGTTATCAAATTGTACGGAAGTGGATCAAATTATACAGAAGTGGATCAAATTATACGGAAATATGTAGATCAAATTCTACAGAAGTAGATCAAATTCTACAAAAGTAGATCAAATTCTACAGAAGTAGATCAAATTTTACAGAATTAGATCAAATTACGCAGAAGCGGATTAAGTAGATCAGACTACAGATAAGTAGATCAATCTACACAGAACTAGATCATTTCTAAGCGGATATAAATTCGAGAAAAAATGCAGCTTTTTTGAAAAAAAAACCGTGACCATCGCAGAATCTTGTCATCATCGCTAAGTGCACGTCCCAAAACCATTTTAAATCGTATTCACTCATTTTTGTCATCTCAACCTGATAATTATATTCATTATCAAGGGTCTAAGAACGAGCTGATGATCAAACTAGGCTTATCAATTGCTTGGCTGTTGGTCAAACGTTGGCAAAATATGACAATTAGCGGTGGCAATTTAGATCGACACCCTGCAGAATCTTAACAATACTTCCTCCACTGTCAAAAGGGTACGCGAGGGTATGAGAACGAGGGTTGACGGTCATAATCGACTCACTCGGTGTGCCTCTGCAGCGACTGATGCGACATCACGTGCTGCTGATGGACGTGCTCGCGTTGTCCCCGTCTCAGCCCGGAGCATGAAGCCTCCGGCAACGTGGCTATCCTACTTTCGTCGGCCCTGTCGCGGATTCCCGTTAGCTTCGCCGGCATTGTCGCCCGTGAAAGCGATTGGTTCCTTTGTTGCTGGTGGTGTTGCGGCGCCTGGTGTAGATAAACCGCCGACTGCCGCATCTGGGCCGCGTATCTGATCCCAACACACCGAAAATAATAGCGGCCCGTTGCAACCTCGACCACTATCCATTCGATAGTTCTCGAGACGCATTCTAAGCAAGTTAGCAGAACAAGGGGCGCAGCCTTGGCTATACTCACCGTTCTTCTGAGTAGAAATATCCGTCGCTGGCGGCATCGGATGGGGTTACTATGTCTAAACTCGACTTAGGCCTCTGTGGACGCCTCTGCTGGCTCAACGAGTCGTCGCAGTGGGTTGGCATTTGTTGCTGAGGCCTCCTCGTGGCTTCGTACTCCAGGAAATCGGCGCTGTGGGGTCGCGGGGGTGGCTGAGCTCGGGGTTGCCTCATAATGGGCACTGTTTCACAGGAACGATCGAATTCTGCGATTAGCTATTCATGGTACAGAGCGGTGGTATGTCTCGCAGTATTCATCATCAACAGAAGGTAAGCTAGTTCGAATAAGTTAATTAAAACTTTCAGTAATTAACCCAGTGGCAGCTGTAAACATTCGTTCATACTTGGTGTCTCAAAAGTCACTTGCAATCTGAGAAGTTTCTGAGGTAATTTGATGTAACTTTTTCCTTAGCGAAAATGCGATACGCGGCTTTGTTTACGAGTTATTGACGAAAAACAATGACCAATGAGAGGCGAGCGCGGCGGCCGAGTCAATGAGTGGAAGAAGCCCAGTTCCGCTGATTGGCTCGACCGCTTCGCTTCTGCTGATCTCCTCTGTCATTGGTCACTGTCTTTCCCTAATAACTCGTTGGCAGTACCTCGGAAAACATTTTTGTAAAGGAAAAAGTTACTTGAAATCGTCTCAGGAATCCCTCGGCTCCCGATTGCGAGTCTCTTTTGAGACACCCTGTATATTCATTCCGTAGACATTGAATTCACCCCGGAATTTTTGGAAGAAATTCCAGTTTCAGACAACTCGGTTCGGACATTTTAAGATACTACGCTCTGTATAGTAGGTTTCAACTCTCAAAAGACATAATAGAGTTATAACGTCTCACATATGTATATCACCAAGCTAATTATAGTACTCTATAGTTTTTAAACAGCCACAAATGATAAAGGGAATATATAAAAAAAACATTGCAAAATCAACTTTCAGAGGGACAAATCCCTCAAAATCAATTGATCCGAAGAAAAAGAATAAATTGATTTGATTCAAGATCAATCGTTTACTGACTATTAGCGGTGGCAGCCGGCGACAGCATCTGCTGCTGATGCTGCTGATACTGTTGGTGCTGCTGAGCATAAAGAGGGATGGGAATAGGCGCCGGCGAAGCTCCCTTCGAGTATCCTACGGGTCCAGCCGGTCTCTGATAAAGCTGCGGAGCCCCATAAACTTCCTCGTAGTCACCGTTGCCTCTAGAAGACCTAGGCTTCGCCGCGCTACGACCATAAGTATCCGGCGTGCGTCTTTCAGTCTGCACCTGAGTGTAGCCATAAGTCAAACCCGACTTATCGGTCCTGAGGCTCTGCTGGCTCGGCTGACTCATCCTCGTCCCGTAGATCATGCTATTCCTATCGTAGTCGGACATCGGGCTTTTGCTGGTCACGGTAACGTCTGGCGACACTGGCGACTTCCGGTAGTCAGGATCCGGCGACGGTGTTGAATATTCGGTCGAACCGTCCGTTAATCGTCTTGGTTTTGGAGGAGCGTTCGCGTAGATAGGCTGACCGAACTTCCTTGGCATCGGTTGAACCGTTTGGACGGTCACTGGCGATTGGGTCTGCTGCTGCTGCTGCTGCTGCTGCTGCTGCTGGAATTTCTGTTGGTGAACCTGCTGATAGCGGAAAACTCGGTTGTTGCAAATGTTGTTACGAATATGGTGAGGATTGAATAATTTTTTAACAATAAGTGACTTTAACCATGAGGAAAACATAAATTTTAATTTGTATATATATATTATATAATATTCTGTGTGGAAAATAGCATGAAATTTGTCAATTTTAGAATCAAAAAGATATTCTTAAGGTGTGAGAATGTTCAGCAAACTCTTCGTCGCCTATGCCATGCGAGAAAAGTTTATATATTATCGTACACAAAGAGAACAGATGATTCTTGCCGCGTTCGCTATAAAAAGCAATGTAAATTCCGGCGAGAATCATCTGCGAAACCTAATGAAAGTGGCGCCTCTTGTGGTGAATTCTCGAAGCTCTGGTCTTCGTCCGTATTGCACCAATTAGTAAATAGCAAAACACTGAAACTGCTAGCCAAAACAGAGCTTTTATATTTCCCGACAGGTGGCGCTATTGTTCAGCTAACAGATTCGACGTTTCGCCAGGTACTAATTGGCGCTGTTCGGACCCAGAACAGAGCTTCCAGATTTCGTCAAAAAAGGCGCCACTGTCTGACCAGTAGTTCTAGCGTCTTGCCGTTTACTAATTGGCGTTGTACGGACCACGAACAGAGCCTTTAGAAATCGCTATAGGACGTGCTATGATCGCTTGATACTTGCGAATTTTACATTCACCCTTATCGAAAAAGCGAACCATTTGTTATTATATTTGATATTCAAACATGAAATAGAAAATTGTAACTAATTAATTCGATTCAAAATATACAAAAAATCAGTACAGGTATATTGCTAGGTAATTGCTCTTTCATGTTTTCCACTGATACCGCCGAGCTGCAACGGTGAGGGGTGCAGTATTACGTGCACTAATTTTATAATCGCATTGCCCAGGGTCTGGACGCGCTGATCTTTTTGCTACAATTTGTTTCCTAATCGCTACTTAAATATTCATATAACTATTACGGGACACACTATAACATTATCGCACTATTATGAAGAAACATCTAGTCTTACTTGATGATGGGCCTGCACCGCGTTCTGGTGGGTCATATGCTGGTGCATCATGGCCTGGTGCGGATAGACCTGTTGCATCTGCTGTCCAGACTGCATCAGCGTGCCATATTGTTGTTGTTGCTGGTGCTGAGACGTTCCAGGCTGGCCGTACTGCGACTGTTGCTGGATCCAACCGTTCACCAGAGGCTGAACACCTTCGTTGATATTATTATTCGCGGTATTCACCGTCACCCCACTGTTGTTGTTCACATTGTTGTTCCCGTTGTTGGTGTTCGAGTTGTTGCTGCCGCTGAGGTTCGGGAACGAGGCGGTGTTCACGCTGTTCGGACTGGAGTTGTTGTTGGAAGCGTGGCTGGGCTCGTCGCGAGATTGGAAACCGTGGAAACCGGAGTCGCTGTCGTCCGCGCTCTGATTTAGGATCGAGGAGATCGAAGAGACGCTCGGACGTGCACTGCGTTCGCCATCTTGCTGGCCGGCGATCTCGATCACTACTGCTGCCTCGCCGGCGCCGCTGAAATCATTGGCATTCAGTCGCGTTAGGACATCTTTAGCCTTGCGGAGACGTTAGAATTGAATTGTCGATTGTCCTTCGTTTGTTAACACGGATTCGTCGTATTCTGTTAAAATGCAGCGGATCTTTCTGTGACGCACTGTGTACTCCAGTGCATTTTCGTTGCGTGAGGTATGGGATCGTGAACGTCGGTCACGTGGCAAGCTCATAGTGCAAGTAGATCTGATCGCAGATTTTAGTCGATTATAAAATATTATCGATCAACGTCGTAATTAAAGGGACGATAATTTGCAACATTAAAATGCATAGTAAAAGGAAAGATGCAAACAATTGGTCAGTGTAAGTACTGACACTGACCACTTCAAATAATGCTGTACCAAAAGGTTGATGATCGGATCACTGTGTTTCATTCGATGCTGCGATGCAAATGCGTAAAAAATACAAAATATTTTATATTCGAATATCTGCGAGATTGAAGGACGCAGAACAGCAAAATTATTGAAAATTGTTCCCGAAGAAAATCCGCGTGGGAAATATACGGCGAATAATCGGCGCAGGTTCGAAGTGATTAGACAATCAGCCGATTTTCCAAGCAATTAGCCGGGGTCGGGTAAGTCGGAGTTCGAGCAAACGGAACGCGAAATTCGCTTTGTTTCCCCTCGGGGTGGGGGCGGCGGCACTGGTTTAGCAGCGAATGCAGCGATCCACGGTGCATCCTAGGCGCATCGCGGCTGCATGGAGGATGCAGGCTCTCGTTCCGCGCGTAATCGCGGCCCAACTAACCCAACTCGTTAGTTTGCTTCCTGGGAAGTTAACCGCGGATAAACCGGAGTTGCCGAGGGGCTGGGGATCCGGTTGTCGTTGCCCCGTTGTCCCGGCGAAAAACTGCGAACGCTCGTTTCATTTGCCAGCGTCCGAGCTGCACGAATTTTCCATCTGTCGAGTCGGGTCCGTCAGCGGTTTCGAGTTTGCTCGTTCTCAAAGCTAATGACTAGACCAGAGACCATCTCCAAGCGCTCCTCCCCCGAAGAGAGCGCTCCGTCTACCCTTATTTGTCGAATGGTTTTTCGAATTAACCGGGTGCTCGGTCCCGGTTTCGACACCGATGCGTCTTTTGGGAGCATGGAAATTTCGGAACCGCGAGCAAATGGGCTGAAAAGGGATCCTGCATCATGCTTTTGATCTCTGACGTTAGCTCTCGCGACGTACAGTGACCTGAATAATAATATAACCAAGTAACATTTACATTATTCGTGATATTTAAATAGAAAATAGCTGTGTATTTTTATTATTTATTTAGAAATCACAGAAGATAGAAATAAGCAAGTTTTAGTTACTTTGGCACCGTAATTATGCACACTACTGTACTCTTCAGAAACAAATCTTGTAAATTAGTGGATCAGGAATCTGGTAAAAGCAAGCGCTTTAAACATTCTGCAAACATTGCTTAAATATTTACAATGTTACAAGAGAAATACCATCGTGTGTTGGAAGAGACTAGAGAGTCGTTCTGTGCGTTAAACAGTTGTGTAGCTTCTAGGGTTGGAATACAAACAATTCTTAAAGTTGAGGTCGTTTCAAGCAACTTTTTCCTTTGCAAAAATGCTCTCCGAGGCATCGTTAACGAGTTATTAACGAAAAACACTGACCAATAAGAGGCGAACTCGGCTGGCGCGAGGCAGCCTCGCATCAGCGATACTCGTCCTTCATTGGTCAACGTTTTTCGTTAATAACTCGTTAACGATGCCTCGGAGAACATTTCTGTAAAGGAAAAAGTTGCTTCAAATGATCTCAGGTACCCCTTTCCGCATTGTTAACCATTTTTGGGTTACATTGCATTCAGAGGAGTCTAGGAAGCAATTAACCCTTTGTACTCGACGCTACTTTGACACTAAAAGCAAAATAGCCTCCCTGATCTACCATATTTGCAAGTTTAATGCATTTTATGCACATGACATTGAATCTTATGACCTTCTAACAGTTCGATAATGTGCAAATTATATATATAACAATTTCTGATGGCGCCTTGAAGTCGCCAAGTGCAAAGAATTAACATTAATCTTCTTTTCCCAGGAAATTGAAGAGGATGGAAAAAAGAATCAATTTGTTGCACAATATTATCACAGAAATCAAACCTCCCTGAACCATTTCGGCGCAGGTGAAATAGGTCGCTGCAAGATGATGGTTCATAGAAGCGCGTTTTAGGTTCGCAAGCATCGTGGGAACGGAACGGTGTCTCGAAAGCCTCGAATCTCCGAGAGTGGCTCACTCCCTTGCGAGGGTGGAAGCGAGTGGGAAGATAATATCGGTACTGGAAAATTAACACGGAACCACTCACGGATTGGGGTCCTGGAGGAGCGTTGCCAGAGTCAACGCGTTCACCCACTGGTTCATGCTCTCGCGGCTGTCCGCCGCGAAGTGGTAGGTCCTCATGTTCGCGTGCTCGGCTTTGAACGCGAACTTTCTGTTAACCTTGTCCTCGGGCTTGCAGACGGTGACCCGGTACGACGGCAGCAGTATCGAGCCGAGCAGCTTCTCCTCTTCCGGTCCTGCGAGCAGACGGGAAACCAAAATCTTTGCTGTCTCTTCGAACACGTATGTGAAATATATCGCTCGCGATATATTAATCAATATTAATTCCATAAAATGTTTATTTTACCAACGCTCGATGTACATAGATTTGTTGCATGCAAAAATCGTAACTCTATTGGGAGATATAATTGCTTAGTTTTGCGAAAATATGTTCATGGATAGCTGCATTTAACTAAATTTTTGATTTAACTTTTAGTTAAATTTTTAATTTTACTAAATTGGCGGGGACGTCATTTCAAATTTTGCAGGCATATTTATCAATGTTTAGAGAGTGCATGAAATTATTTTCAGGAGAAAATGGCGACTCGAAAGCTATCGTCTTCTCTCTTAAAAATAAAGAGGCAACATGTACACTGCTTTCGCGTGACTATTGTTTAAAATATACAGCGCAATAAACCAATTTTTGGCAATAATTGTTGCCAAACGATTGGCCTATTGGACAATTCGATCAATATAAACGAATGAGGCGTCCTTATTTCGTCTCTATAGTTTGAAAAATGTGAAATGCAGAGACGATTTTAGCGAACAGAGCCAGAAAAAACAATGCTCAATGCTATTACAAGCAGAAATTCCGCATACCGAGGCATCAAAGGATGAAACGGGGATCGGCAGGGTTCGCCGGGGCAAGACGGAGATATCCCGAGAGGGTTTCACCGGCATTCCGAGCACTCGCGAGCACTCGCGGCGCTCTTTCGGCTCCGAATCCCTTTCACGCGCGGATTTCACCGTGACGCGCTCGCGCCGCCAAGTCGGATGAATATTTCTCATTAATGAGCGAGTACGTCGACCCTCTTGCCTCGTCTTTTTCGAGCTCTCCTGGATGAAGCTCTCGGGCTGCATGCCGGCCGCGTGGCTGGCTGCCTCGTCGGAATGAATCCGCAGAGAGCCAGACAAAACGATCTTCCCGGAATCGTTTGACGCGGGGTGCCTTCAATGGACGTACACTGCACACGCCGCTCCATGGTAGGCTGATTGCTGCGAGAGGTGCGAGCATTGTCGACCACGGAATAAGCGGAGTATCGTTTTAAGACTCGGAGCGAGACGGTGAGCGAACCTGTAGACGACCGCGAGGAAAGGAGAATCGAGAGGACGCGTCGAGAGAATTTTCTTCGAGAGGCAATTCCGACGATGGGGGACTTGCTTTTCTGAGGCCGGTGGCTCTTTGCAGATGATTCTGTTAGCGGAAACGGAGAGAATGCGATCTATTACGGTTCCTTCGGGTGGAATCGGTAGGGACATTGATCTCGAGAAACTGAAGCTTGGGTTCATCCAGTGTCTCTGAACAAAGGGCCTAGCCGATTAAGACGGTCAAAACTGCCCTTAGCGATTTTTCAATGAGTCATATACCGTTCGATAGCTGACCTAAAAAAACTCATCTGTGCAAAATTTTAACCCTGTAACTTGTCCGTGAGGGTAGTTACAGGGTAAATTAGATTTCGGGGTTTTCGGGAAATTTCCCCCCCTTTAACGGCTTTCTAAAATTTTGAAAAAATATAGCTTTTTTTGAATATCAAGCCGCATGTTATAGAATTTTTTCAGATTTTTCGGTTGCAATTGATGTTTGGCGTCGTGGGGCAGCTTTTTGACTGGCGGGAAGTAGAACAGGCGTGTTTGTGGTCAGACATCGTGAACAGCTATCGTCGTTGTCTAGCTATTGGGATTGAGATTATACGGAATATGCACGGCTCGAAAGCCATTAACCTTAATATTGTAGGGTTTTTTTCTTCTTCGAAAGGTAGAATGGCCGAGGGCGAGTGTCGTAAAATGTTTAAGTAATGGAACAGGTGGTGACAGGATGTTTGGGCAACTTCGAGTGACCTGAGTTTATTACTGTTTAGGTTTTTTGGAGTCCTGCGTGGCCGAAAGGTAGAGCGTGAGTGAGTAAACGGGAGATAAAGGAAGAAAGAGAGAGAATGAGATAGCGAGTGAGACAGAGTGAAAGAAAATTAATGCAAGAGAGAGAGAAAGCGAGAGAGAGAGAGAGAAATGTCAATGCTAAGCACTTATGGCAAACATGTATTGATGCGATTCAAAGCAGCAGATAGATTAAAAGTGTCGAAGAATGTCCAATTTTACCTCATCAAACTTGAAAAGATCAATCCCTATTTGTTTTCCGTTTCTTTCAATTCTGAACAATTTTTATTCCGCATAAAAATCCTTAGTCCAATAATAACAGCAACACTATTCCGATTTCCATCGCAAGAATAAATCCGAACAGTGTCAATCGAGCAGTTAGGGTTGCTCGTACAATCTAAAAATGTCCAGCTCAATAAGGGTTAAAAAGCTGCCGCGTCATCAGCAGCTCTCAGCGAACAGAGACACGGTGGAAGAAGGAAATCACAACGATGATGAGACTTATTCTTCGCGTGACAGTTCGCACACGAGCGGAGACCAGCGGAATCACGCGGAGGAATATACTTTCGAGCGTTGAAAGGTTTCTATTCGAGGCGGTAACGTCATTATCATACGACGAGGGGCTTCCAGCGAACGGCTCCAGGACTCGGTCGCGATCGATCGCCGGGATCGAGGCGACTCGGATCGCAGGAACGGGGTCGGACACAGGCGAGGAAATGATTCCGCGGATGCGACAGAAGCCTGACAAATCGAAACGTTCGATTCGACGGTTCCGACAGGCTCGAACGCCATTGACACGCGTTAGATATCGAGCAGCGGCCGGCTCGCCGGCCGGGGCAGGGGGCGGCTGAGCATAAATCACCAACGGAGAACCGTGGACAGAGCAGCGCGAATGGGAGGAAAAACTGCCATAAATTTCGCCGGGGACGTCGCACAAACCGGGCCACGGTCCGTTTTAATCGCGGACCTCGATCCTCGTGTCAACTTCTTCCCTACTTTCTTTGGGAAATGTCGACAACTGAATTCGAACGGTGAATGACAAATATTAACCCTTTGCGCTCGAGTGGTGACTCAGGGAGACCATTAGAATTGTTCCAGAATAATGTTTGTACTAACAAAAATTTAGATTTGAAGAGTTGTTAGAAGCGAAACTGTTAGTATGAGTCTTTAGAAGCCATTTCAGGTTAAATAAACAATTTTCTAAACAATTAAAAATCTAAATAATTTTCTCCTGTATGATAATCTTAAACGAAATTATCGGATTTTGTTACTGGCGACAATTCGTTGGCACATGGCTTAAATAATTAATACTGTTAAATAATTCATTGAGAAGTTTCCAACTGTAAATTATAGACTCATAAATTATGAAATCATCGCCGATATTTAATATGTCAAGAAAGCTATATTAATATGCAATTTCAAGTTACCGAGCTATTTCAAAAGACCAAATCGATGGATAAATTTTATAGTAGATTTTCTGCATTTTTTATAAAGATAAGGAGACGAATTTTAAAGTAATGAATAAATGAAGAGAATTGAAGAATATCGTCACCCTAATTTTTCTCCGATCGGTAGCCTGTGAATCGGTCATTATGACAACCAATAATTATTATTATCACATAATTTTTTAAATATTAGTTCCCTTTCGCGATTGGTAAGATAAATAAAATAGAAATAAAACAGATAAAATATTGTTTGATGCTAACGTTATAAAAATATAAAAATGTTATCAGGTTTAATTACCCTATAATAAAATAAATATTTACGGCTGAATGAGCGGTCGGTAAAGTGTTAAAATTATTTTCGTTTGATTCCTGTTTCTCATAAATTAATGCAGACAATTTTTATTCTGCAGCGACATTTACTACTGAGAGAGGAAAAAAAGAAATTTTTGGAAATTTCTTGGAAAAATAATTTACGCTATATTAGGTATTGGATTTCTAAATATAACCTTTACAATATTATTGCAAATATTAAACATCGAAGGGACGACGCGAATCCGTGATTCGTCCTTAATTTGTTCAACACCTGTTCGCAAAAATGAATTGATCGACGCGCGATAGGATTACGGGCGTACGAAGGCGTAAACGCGGTAAAATTGTTCGCGGTTAAAAGCGCCGGAGGTTGAACAAGCCTCGAACGTGTTCACCAGGGAACAATCGGCTGATTTGCGTCACGTTGTTCCGTTCTTTTGACGAGAAAGACCGAGCGAGCCGTTTACGCGCACGCGAATCGCGTTAATTAACGCGATATTATATGACGAGGACGCACAATAGGAACAACGCGTGTCTGGGTTATTATTCCGCCGGTGTAAATTAATTTACCGACGCGTTCTACTCCATCCGGACGTAAACCCGCTTAATGCGCATTTTAATATTCGAGACAATAAACGGGCGACCGGTGGATGGGATCCGTGAATACAGCACCGCCTATTTGTTCGATTCGATCCCTTGCGTTTTAATAAACTTTCGCGCCGATGAGAAATGCTCTTTTGTTGCTTTAGTTGCTCTTCAGTTGCTTTAGTTGCTCTTCAGTTGCTTTAGTTGCTCTTTAGTTGCTCCGCTCACCGCCTCTATTGTGGCAATGGAGTATCCTTTTCGGGATTTAATCCGATTTCAGAGTGCCCGGAATTATTCAGCGATCTTCGCGATTATTTTCGTTCTCTTGTTAATCCTATTCAACCCCTGTCATCCTGTCCTCGAAACCTAATTCATCCCCTCGCATGAAAGCGACCCGTGGAGGTTCAATGAGTTAAACGGAGCTCTTCCTTGGAAAATAAAGTAAATAAAAGTAGAAAATAAAATATTGTTCCAAGACGGGGCTATGTAAAATTGAACTAAGAATGGCCCTTTTGTCATCCGCGTATCCAGTTAAACGTTTGCACTTGTGTGGCGGCTATTGAAACAGTGATTTACACGTCTGCGACCGAAAAGAGTTTATAATATCACAGTATTTTATTTAGACAAATCGAAATTGAGAAATTAAGCTGTGCGATGTTAACAACTGTGACAAAATCCTTGCAGATTCTGTTCAAATTAGAATGGAGTACTAGGTTAGCATACAAATTAATCTTTCTGTCGCTCACATGGGGATAACACGGCAGTCAAAGTGTTCGGAATTACTATACTATGTCCCTGAATAATCTCGGTAATTATATTCAAAAACACATTAAAAGTGCAATTATTATAGTACATATAAGTTGCAGTAAATCATGTGAAACACTGTATGTCAAAATACGTGTTCTGGATTTCGGAATATAATAGCTTCGAGTGCAAAGGTTTAATATAATATAATATAATATGATATAGTATAGTATAGTATAGTATAATTTAATATAATATAAAGGGATAATATAATATAATAAGGGTTAATATAATAGTCAAAATGACTGGTTTCTGATTTTTTCTTTCGATAAACTCCTTTATTCAAAAGCATATGCCATAATAGAAATCGTACAACGTTCAAATAAAACCAATCTTGTCATTATCACGAAACAATATACGTCAAGGGCTCGGTATTTCCAGCGTTAATCTGCATAAATAACACGATCCAGATAACGGAATCGCAAAATTACCTATGAATAGAAATCGAAGCGCAGAACACGGCAAAGAAGACTGTTCTTCGAAACAAGTGGAACGTGATTATGCGGATTGCGTTTGGTTAGCCACCCGGTACATGCCAGCAATGCGGTATACAATTCCGTCTATTGCATGTTAATTTCTCTATTGTCAGATAGCAATTTGGTGATAACACGGTGACAGGGAACAAACGCAGCGGTGGCAGTAGCGGCAGTAGCGCGTTGTTAATTGGCCACCGCCACTGTCCGACCAATTACTGTCCGATACTACTTGCGCCGGCAGTCTCTAGCTGCGGACGACGACAAACTGTCCGGGAAAAAGCGACAGCAAGAGAAGCAGCATTGTCTCACCTAGAAAAACTCTGCCCCGAATTCGCTATTTTAGTTTCTAATCCTTTCTCGAGAGGTAAACGAACCGCTTTGGGATGTCTGCGAACAGGTGCGGATCGCGAATTCTTCCCAGTGCAATTACCTTGCGAGGAGTTCCAACCTTATCGGGATCGATCAAAGCGGCTTTCACATGCGAACAGAAATTTATTCGAAGCCAAATGCTGCAAAATGGCGGAGCTGTTTGAAAAATATGATGGTTTTGTCGCCTTATTTCTTACAACGTCGATTGTTGCAGAGGACTGGGACTTTAAAACAATTCTTACCGATCTGAAGGATTTTCGAAAATATTAATTAATGACGGTAATTTAAAGTGGAAGGTATTGTTAATGCCAAAAGATAGACGAATTTAATTTCAAAGGTCACGCTATTGAAATTCCAAATTCCAAAAACGTATTCAAGTCCTGCACGATATTGTAAATACGTAGAATATGTAAAATAAATATGTACAATATTCCAAACGTGCCAGGTGCATCCGGGGAAAATTGATTAAGAAAGCAAATCCTATTTTTTCCAACCGCCGGAGGTGTCCAACCCCTCGGGGCAACATTCTTCACCGGGTTGAGACGCCTGTTTCCAGAGCGGTGTTAAATAAATTTGGTCGTAAGGGCGCATAATTCACGGGGCGGAAAAAATTGAAGGAAATCAAGGCTCTCGGGAAAGAGGAGAGAGAGAGAGCGAGGACGAGAAAGAGCGAGAGAGAAAGAGAGAGAGAGAGAGAGCGACGAAAAGAGAGAGACCAAATGACGCGCTCCACGTAAGTACGCAATCGGAGGAACTCGCACAATTAGTGTTCCTTGGAAACGATCTGCCGGAAAAGATTTAAGGACGCGCCGTTGCAGAAGGGAGGGGGTTAAGGTAGCAGGAGGCCGGGGCGGAAATTGGTCGGGCGTAAAACCCTGGAAAGCAACGGCTGTGCAGCGAGATGAGGCTTGAAGCCGTGCCAAAAGTCTTTCTGTACCCGCGAGACCGGCTCCTTCAGAATGAAAAATTGTTAATTCCATCGCGATCCTCTTATCGGAATACGCATTCCGCTGATGGCTACCATGGACGATTAAGAGATCCGCCATATTTCTTCGGTACTGTTCTCAGCGGTTTACCTTCTCTCGCCGCGCGTACTATGGAAATTGGAAACTGCCTCTTGCGGACTGCGGGATTTATGCATTTACGACAAGAATGAGTGGATTTTTATCCGATAGAAAATTTAATAATTTCATTATATTATTTATAACTCATTAACACTTTGACCGAGAGAAGCGAATCCTAAAGTTAAGCAATAAAGTATGCGTTCTCTCGGCAGGAAAATTAATTTACATCTAAATTGCATACCAGCTGTTAGCCAAAAAATCCCAAGCTCAAAAATATTAATGTTGGGCACTTAAAAAGTCACGCCAGCGTGACAACGGTCGGCAAAGTGTTAAAATGATACATTACGAAAATCGATGTTTATGCAGCTCCTGTTTCTTGCAACGGGTGCATATAATCTTTATATTTGCTATTTGTCAGCATCTAGAGTCACTTTTAGTTCCTCTGAGCAAACTGTTTTCCCCAATTAAAACGACTGATGAATGCAGATACCCGATTATATCAACTGGTTGTTCGTATAAACGAAACAAAGTATATCTGAAATGCTGTACCTCGATGAGGATCCCATATAAATATCAGCAACACTGGCGATATCATCCTGTCGTGAAAGAATTCAGACGTTTGTTCGATAATGAGCGCATTATCGAATAGTTTAAACGCGTTTAAACCAAAAATAGAGTGACTGAATTTTTTGCTAAGTTAATTCGGTACCAAATCATATGTTAATTTAATATTTCACTCGACTTTTAAAAATGATTTTCTGTCAAAGCTTTAGAACAGCTTACATAAAAGTGTCGTAACAATTATTTCCGTCATCGCGTTTCACAGAATATTTAATTCAGCCTTCATTGTCCACGAATTGGCTCGTTCGACTTACATTGATTCGCATCGTTCCTGCGTCCAACCGTTTCTCTTTTGTCCGCGAGTGTTCGAAACTGGCAATTCGCGCTAGTTAAATTCGATCGATGTTAATCGAAAGCAATTTTGAAACGTCCCGTCGGAAAAAGCGACGGAAATTCTCCTGCATCGAACGAACAGCCGTCGGAATTACGAGTCAGGAGTGTCGGGGTGTTGTGCCAAGAATGCGCGACGAGAAAAACGAGAACGGGAAGAAACCGGAGATAGGAGTGCATTTTCTTTTCTTTGTCGCTCCTCGTTCCGCTTTTGTCGCGGGAACTGGCGATGCGGCGCAGAGGGAGAAGTAGTTGCAGAGGGAGAAGTAGTTGCAGAGGGAGAAGGAGGGAGGAGGGAGAAGGAGGTGCAGAGGGAGGCGACATGTAATTCCGTCGGAATAAAGAAAACGAGAGAAAGAAAGAAAGTAAGTCTGACCTTTGTAATAAAAGAGGCAGTACTCGGAGAGGACGAACCACCGTTTCTTCCAGAGCATGAGACCCTCGGAGCCCTGTTTGTGTAGCCAGCCCTGAAGGGCGACCGGGGCCGAGAGTGGCCTCTTCGCGGCCGGCGATCGCAAACCCTGGGAGCCGCTTCGTCTGCGAACACCCGACACCGACGCCGCCACCACCCCCGAGCCATCGTTCTTGCTGCGCACCTGCACAGGCACGGGAAGTGGCGCCGCCTGGACAACCTGCAATCACCGTTTACATTCCATTAGCAAATTGCTGCCTGACGTCGCGCGGTTCGAGCTCGTTCTGTCCGAAATGCCTGGCCGAGGCGTATCCTGCGAGATGTCGTGCGAGCTAAAGCAACCCCCACTATTCCTGGGGGTTGGTATAGGCCCTAGGGTTTGATCATTATTTCGGGGGATCCTAATCGTTCTGCCGATTCGGGTATTTCTGCTAGTTCGAATAATCCTGCGAGCGAAATTATTTTCCGGGGTAAAAATAGGTCTGCGAACTGCAGTATTTATGGGGGCTTAATAAATATTTCTGAATGTTCATATGAAATCAATCATTATTCCGGAGAATTCAAATAGACCTGCGGGTCGAATAATTATTTCTGACTGTGTAAATAGTCCGTTGTGCTCAATAAATATTTCTGGAGTAATCGGAGGGGTCAATAATTATTTATATAGGATTCATGTAGACTTGTCAGCTCAATAATTATTTACGAGGATTAGAATAGTCCTAGGAACTCAATAATTATTTTTACAGGTTCAAGCAGTCCTGCGATCTCAATATAATTATTTCTGAAGTGTAAGTAGTCTTTCGGGGTCAATAATTATTTTTCAAGGGTTTCAAACAGGCCTGCAATCTCAATAATTGTTTCTGAAATGTAAATAGTCCTCCTGTTTCAATAATCATTTTTAAAGGGTTTGTATAGCCCTTATATTAACTTCCACATTTATATGGAATTTTCCTCCCATATTTATATGGAATTTTCCTTCAATATTTATATGGAATTTTCCTCCCACATTTATACAGCCCCCATTTATTCGTAGCAAGTAGTCTTGCAATCTCAGCAATTATTTCTGAGATTTCAAACAATCCTTCGTGCTCAACTGTTCCAGAGATTGCAAGTTTAACAGTTATTTCTAGAGTCCAACTGGCTTTGTATCTCAAACCCATATATGTTACATGCAATATTGACAATTGTATCCCCATCAGATACCTTGGCCTGACATCTATCCCCATAGTCTAGCAGCCAGAGTTTACCTACAGTATAATAACATATGCAAACAGTCCGCTACAAGCATAGAAGAATTTGTCAAAGGGGGGATAGACACATAAACCATGGTATAAATGGCCATTTAAATAAGTTTATGGAGAGGGGAGATGCGTGTAAATGGAGTGGACTTGGTGATGTAGCAGTCTGATTTAGGATCGCCGTGAAGAGCGGTAGGTAGATCGGGTAAACATTTACCAAGGGAGATTCTTCTAATAAATATTCAGTGCCGGGGAGAATACAGAGTGGCAAAAGCAGCAGACGTTGACATTGGTCATTACCCTTCCGACAAATTCATTTCTCGAGCGAACAGTCTAACCTCTGACCCGACTGCCAATTACTGCCAGTTATTGTCTCAGTAAATATTGCATATTTCGAGATTGGTATGTGCAAGTTGAAACATTGCAAATTCTGCGTTGAAACATTGCAAATTTCATGAGGGAATATACAATAGGATTATATAAATCATTAAGAGATTGCATTGGCAAACGTTAATGATAATCCGGTTAAGGATTAAAAGAGAAAGTCAGATATAATAAAACAAAATCGGTTGGACGATGTTCTACGATAAAATTGTGCACCTCTGCATGCACTGCTGCAGCGAAAATTAAAACTACAATAGTAGCACCTGCGACTTGATACACCTCTAACGCAAATTATTCAATTTCGACACCGAAATAATCAATAGTTCCTCTCCGCGCGCAATGAAACAAAATATTTCTCCGTTCATTGGCAAATAAAAAACCTTCCGTAACGTAAAACCGAGCTGCATGTAATGCAATTTAGGAACTGCAACGAATCGTGTGATATATTTTCAATTAAAATATCAACTTGCATGCACGGAATACCGGTCGTCCAGCGCCGACATTTATTATACTGTTCGAGTACTCGCTCCGAACTTCGAATCCCGGGAAAGTTTAAACAATATCGGGGAACGAATTATACAGCAGAAGACGTAATCCTTCGATCGCGAAGTTAACAAAGCTACTCTCGGTCGGTAATTGAGCACGAGGCAACCGAAATTCCGGTAAATAATTCCAGACGGGCCGACCCGGTCAGAAACCCGGTTAAGTCGACTGATTGCTGCGACTGCGGAGGTCAGCGAACACAGCCGACCGATCTCAATTTTTCGTCGATTTTCCGCGGGAAATCCGAGACTAACGACGCCGGACCCGATCGCGCGGCCCGCCGATTTTTCACCGGAAAAACACTCGTCTTCTCCTCGAATTAAAAGTCTTTCGCCGAGGCACGCGGAGTTCGCGAACTCCAGGAGCTCCTCCGTCCAAGCGATTTTTCCGTCGTTTTGCTCAATTAGATCGGAGCCGGGGATCGGGAATCGGGCCGAAAATTCGGGCCGAACCCCCCCGACTCCCGCGGCAACTGATCTAATTGCCGACAATTCGCGACGCGAGCGACTTTCAATCAAACGGACGCACGGAGTGGTCCGGATCAAAGAGTTTAACGACATTTCGATCGAACTTTCGAGCTCGGAGGAGTATCCTTTGGAAATTTTTATTGGAAATCGACGGGAAACAATCGCTTCTCGATTGGGATCGGTTTCGGAATGTTTGAATTCGTTTCGCCGGTTTAAGGACGGCGAAACTCGGATGAGAGCGAGCGTTTTTGCAAGAGAAAAGCGTTGCCGAGTCACATTTGAGCAAAGATAAATTAGTAAGGCATTATGAAGAGAGAGATAAAAGGTTTTGTTGTCAGTAATGACGACTGTTGGTGAACTGTTAACCCTTTGCACTCGACTGGTGACTCTGAGGCACCACTTGAGGCACATTGTTGTACAATATTCTAATCAAATTTTTACATTAT
>CM052151.1:9496821-9528387 GCA_028455555.1 Augochlorella aurata | reverse complement strand
CTTTGACATTGTCCCTCGGCTTGGAAACAAAAGTGCACAACTCAGAAAATAAAGACACGATTATTCGATTTATTTAATCATAATTTTATAATAATATTATAATATATAATTACATAATATTAATATTTTATAAATATAATATTTAATTATATATAATATAAAATTTTTTATATAATATTAATATTAATATAAAGTATATAATAGTATAATTATAAATTATAATTTTAAATAAATACAATTATTTAATTACAATTGTTAATAACTGGAAACTGTAAAAACGAGCCGCAAAGCTCGAACAATCGTACCTTCTGTTCCCAAGTTGCCCATTTTCATTTCCAGGGAAGAGAGAGATTGCTGCATTTGGAAAACTGAAATTACTTTTGCAACCAGCCAAGAGAAATAATATCTTTAAGAAGAAGCGAATAATTTTGCCAGCAAATATTTTGTTCGTAAGAATTTCACTCTGGCTGAACAGATGTACAGGATCCTCCTAAGGATGCCCGTGATCGTGCAATCAATTCCTTGCTAGGATATGCACAAGGCGGGAGGAATATAGGAGGCTGCTTAAGGTGTACTCAGGTGTTCCGAAAGCGATACCCTCAGGGGCACGAACAATCTATAGTGGACCTCCGAGGGACTTTGCATTATTGGTGGCGGGTCTGCTGAAATATAGACTGCGTTACCCATCAGGCCTAGCTATAGGGTGTCTCCGGGTTAATTCGCCGAATCTATAAATTTATATTAGTGTAGGTATAAATCTAGGATTCTAAAATAAACAAATTTTTCCTTTGGAACAATACTCGCAAATGCTTCTTTAACGAGATATTTACAGTTGTCGAGAGTTGGGAACGGACAACTGAATTATCCGTGTTTCCAAAATCGACTGTGTTACTGTTTTCACTGCGAATAAAGCATCTATTATTTGTACTAAGTAATTGTTAACAATATAGAAACGTTAATATTGAGCACAGCGTAAAATTGAGGAACAAAAGAGTAATTGAGTAATAAAATTGAGTACAGTGTCAGTTAGTCATTTCATCTGTTATTTATAGGTGCAATCTTTAATGTATGAAATAATTACAATTACTTGTATAATTAATTTTATAATCTTTGTATAATAAGTGCAAATTCAATATCGTCTCAGAGTTAAAAAACGAAATCACAAAACTACGATCAGTTTTAAAAAAAAAACCGAAAGTCGCGTGAGATAAATTTTCCCAAAAATATCCGAATGATATACCCGAAATTTGAAAATAGCCTCGAATTGATTCGAGTGGCGGCTGAGAGTTCGCGAATAAAATTCTAATAAAATTAAAATTTACAATTATTAAGAAGATTAAAGAGAAAGCCGCCAGTAGGATAATAGAGGATTCGTTTCGCTCTATATATATATATATGAAACGAAACGTGGAAACGTTTTTGCGAGCCGGTTTTGCAATTAATTCTCGCAGCTGCTGGATTTCCGGAGGGCCGAAGTATCGAGCTATCGCACTTTATCAATCGCGGTGCAGCTTGCCAGAGGAGACTGCACGGCGACTGAACAAACGAGCAGGGTCGTACGGAAGGTCAGTCCAGTTTCGAAGGGAAAATCGATCGATCGACCCGCACGATTTTCCGGCTGAAAGCCGCGGGACGCAACCCTCGAAACGTCGACGACGATGACGCGGCGCCGCGTGACTCGCTCCCCCGTTTTCGACGCTCCCCTGATTTTTTCCGCTGCGAATTTTCCAGCAATTTGCTCGCTCGGCCCATTCCGGACCAGTTCTGCATCGATGCGCGTTGAAAGCGTCCGTCGAATCGATTTCACCAGCCCGGAATCGTTAATTATTACGTTTCTTTCCAGGAAACGATTTGTTCGATGGCGACGGACAATTTCAGTAGAAATTGTCGACAATTTATGGACACTTCTCCTAATCGTTGAGAAATTCATTTCTAAATCGCCTAAACTTTCCGACTCTGTAAAGCATCGTTCAAAATCATCATGCGCCTCGGACAATTTTTAGCGAAGCCCTGCAAGCGATAAATCATTTATTCATTTATTAATTTATTTATTCATTTTTTCATATATTTATTCATTTATTAATTTATTTATATATCTATTCATTTATTCATTTATTTATACATTTATTCATATATTCATACATTTATTTATTTATTCATTAATTTATATATTTATTCATCTATTTATGTCTTACTCGAACCGAAGACAGCAATTGTTCACACCACAGTAACCGGCTCCCCCAGTATTAGCCCCGCAATAAATTAATCCAGCGGTAGTATTGCTTATGGCAGTGACCGGTCGCAGGAATGTCCGTATCCCCGAGTATTTCGCATTCAGGAGTGCGAGAACATTGAGAGCAGCGTATAAATCTTTGCGGAACGTGCTGGCATAATTTGGTCGGGCTGGATCGAGGTTCTAAATCACGGCGCGCGGTGCCGCGATTCGGTATTCAGTGTGTTCTGGATCGTGACGAGATACGGATCTGGGCCTAATTGTTTCGAGCGGCCTCGAAAAAGTCACGCGATCGAGGAAGCCAATAACATTATCGGCTGTCCCGAGAGTTCGCAACGGGTGAACGCGTCGCGCCGCGCCGGAGCCCGTGAACAGAACTGGAAATTCTGATCTCCGTAATATACCTGAAAAGCGGTTTAATTTCCGGTCGGGAAGCCTGCCCGAAGCTGCTTTTACGGTTACTGCGCGTTCGCCCCCTGGATATGCGCGGAGAATATTAGAGCTTTCGAATGACGGGGACGTGCAACGAGGTTTACGCCCGAAGATGCAGTCTTCGTCGTTCGAACAACTACGAAACTCCCAGCGTGCTTCCTCTGCGCCGCGGAAACCGCTCCACCTCCACCTGCAACCTGCAGCATGCAGCGAGCGCTGCGCTCGCCCAATTTGCGGCTGAGATTATCGGCACGCGGAACCTTTTCGTCGAATGCGTTTTCTGCTCAAATCGATGCTTACTATTAGACTATGGATCTTAAATAAAAATAAAAAGTTGCTGCTTCAATGTGAGAATTAATGCACTGTGTGCGAGAGAGATATTAATACCTTCTTAAACAAATATAATTTTTCTAATTTCGTTATGTTTCGGAGAATCCCTTGTCGAAATACTTATTTTTAATTAAAGCAAAATTAAATTTTTTAAAGTCTCTCACATGTAGTGTGTTAAGTGGAAGGCTGTTCTCTGTTTTAATAATTTTAATAATCGATGGTGTTCCTTTGTATTTCATCTTCTCAACCATAAGTTCATAGAAAGCCTAGTAGCTCAATATTTAGACAGTAGATGGCATCGTGAAGTTAATTAATATCGAATGCTTCTTATATATTATCTGTCTTATCCTACGTCATCGACGGAGACACGTGTTTTATGGTCACATATTTACAAAACAAAAAAAAATCGAATTCAGTATTAGAAAATATTGAGAAGAAGATATTAATGATAGCGAGCGATGCCAGTGACTTGTACTACTTGCAACAATGTCCTGCAAGTAGTACAAATCAATAAGAATTGAAACAACGAAAATATTTTTGCAGTCTGGACTGTTATTGATTTATGCTACCTGCAGCAAAGCTTCGCCAAAATGATTGTGCAGTCTTCCCCTATAACAATTCCTTTGTCAGAAATTTACTCAAGAATATTCTAAAATCCGAGTAGAATATTCTAAAATCCGAATGGAATTTTCTAAAGTCCGTAGAGAACAGCCCAACGTCCGAGTTTCCCGAATTCCGAGAGACACCTGTTCATCCCACTCTCCGAAACGTAAAGGAAGACGGTGCGGCCCGAGAATCGTGTAGCCATTCCGAAGGGCCGTAAGACGATAAAGGTTATCGAATATTCGTTTTCCCAGGATCGACCGGATTCCCCAGGTTTTCACGGTTTGTTTCGGACTGTCTGCGGCCGCGTCCAGGAAGCGTTCGGCGGTCGAGGAGGATAGGATGCAAACGAGGAAGGAAGGAGACAGGGAAGAAAAGGAAGAATGTCGAGAGCTGGGCGTGGATGGTCGGTGAATCCGGAAGGGAAGACGAACGAGCCAGCTTTATCGACTGGCCCGGCATATTGGCGGAGAGAAAGAGGAGAGGAGAAGAGACAGAGGGCGGAAGACGGAGAGGGCGAGAGAGAAACCGCACCCTCTGGACGCGGGCGCGGGCTTGTTTATCCTCGTTGCCTCGTAATTTCTGCGGCGAGGCTGTTCACCGAGCTCAGGATGAGACACTGCACAGTCTGTCCGAGACGAGACGCGCATACAGTGCACCCGAAAAGTCTCCGTTCGCTGGACCGATGCGTTTCAATTAATGTCGGGCTTCTGACAGTGGTCGAGCTAATTTTATTGGTATTTATGGAGACTTTTATCCAGCCTGGACTTTTCAATTTAGTCAGTCGCCGCGATTTTTAGAAGAAGCGACTGCGAAGACGGCGAGATTCTGCTGCAGGTGCTTTGGGAATTTCAAGCAGAGAAAAGCAATTTTATAACCGTGAATAACTGACTCGTATTGGTCGAAAACGTAACTTATAGTTGGACTGCGGATTTTTATGCAAAATATGCGATTTCCAAAACGATTGTGAGAAACAGAAATTAAATCAATGTAAATTGTTCGTTTCATTCGTTGTAATAAGTAGGAAGTGGCGTAAAAATATTATTAAATTCACCTTATATCTTCATAATTTTATATTTGAGCTCCTCATTATTGCCACGAAAATAAAAAGCGACCAGGAAGAGCATTTTGTATTTTCTTGTAATTTGGCATTGTGAGTAGAGTGATATATATAGTAATATTTGGTCAAAGTCAAGTAAATCAAATTTGCTAACTAGAAAATCAATGAATTGTTGATCCCTTTTAAATCGTCCTTATTAAACTTAGCTAGAGTAAATCGTTAAAATTTTATCTATTTTGTAATCAATTTCAACGTCACCCTCATTTTTATACAAAATTCCTTATTCACGTAATGTAAAAGTACTTTATCCGTAAAATCAAACTGAATAAAATCAAACTGAATAAAATTAAATTGAATAAAATTAAACTGAATAAAATTAAATTGAATAAAATTAAATTGAATAAAATTAAATTAAATTAAATCAAATTAGAAAAGATTGTTGGAAACGCAAGTGCCAAGTACAACGTAAAGACAATAGGGCAAATATCTTTCCCGAGACCGGAGAAAACTGTCTGCAGGGAGCAATTTTAATATTTAGACAGCGCGCAATCGTTGCCCGGTAGCTGAATACCAGAGAAACTTTCTGAATGGACTGTGTACGTCGAGGAGAAGCCGAGTGTCTGCCGGGAAATTGTATCTCGATCCCGTCGACCGAGGAGCCAGACGGAAGGATAGCTTTCCGCTCGGCCTGTCCGATTATAAAGGGAAGATTTTCCGGGTGATAGGTTCGATCGACCTATCGAGAGGCGTGGGGTTAGTTAGGGAAATGGCACCGCGGCTGTTTTTTACGATATCGAGAGCACACCGGGAGAAGGAACTGTGTCCTTTCTATCGATATTGCACCTCGTTTGATGTCTCTCTGCTGGATTTTTCCTGTTGCCTTCCTTTGCCCTCTCCCCTTTATCGATCCTGCGGCGCGTATATTTCAGTCGGCGCGCAATAAAACGAAAATGTATATCAAAGTTCCTGTGGTCGCCGGGAGAGAGACTTCGATCTTGCGAGCCGTGCTGCTTTAAACCGCAAAGAACAGTTTTTTCTACAGAGATGTTTCAGTTATTAGCATTTTCAAGAAGAGGAAATTGATGCTTTTCCGCTCGATTTCGAGTGGAAATTTTCAGGGTGCCTCGTAACTGCCTGCGACTGACTCTACGTCAAAAAAAGGAACATTTTTTCATATATGTCTTTGTTTATTAGAGAACAGGGTTGGAGATAGGCTTCTCATAGGTCGAATCGCAACTTCCGATGCAGCTAGGTGGAATCTTTTGCTGCGTTATGAGTCGCCGGGACAAACGAATAAATAAAAATATAGAATAAAATAATATAAGTAAATATAAAATAGAAATATCAAAAGAAAACTTCCACGAGAAACCGTGAAGGAAAGAACAGAGGAAGAAAGGAGGCTCTGCTGACAAGAGTCGCATCTATAATAGTCATTTTAAAATTATGAGAACCTCTCCCGAGCTTATTGCACTTGGAAATAATAAATATAAAAAGAAAGAGAAAATTCGTCCCTTCAAGATCTACGAACTCCGCGAGGATGATTGAAATTGCAGAGACATCGATTCGGAATGGGAGACGTTCTGAGAAAGCGTCGCTAAATTATTCGATCCAGAGGTCTGCGCGCGACTGGCTCTCGACTGCGTTCAATTATCCGATGCCCCAATCTATTATATATCCGGAGATGTATCGATCCTGTTTTTTCCGCGCAGTTTTGATATAAAGTTCGAGGTCAAGCGGGCTATTCGCGTACCGAGCGCGCTGCTCCCGACGTTTCCACACTGATCCGTTATTCGTGGACCAATACCATATCGGTGCACCAGCGCGGCCCGGTGGATGCACGCAATATCCATCATCGGAGCAAACATTTGTAGCCTATAAATCCCACATATTTTTCCGGATAGTTATTCGGGAATTTCAATTCCACGCGGCGCGGCATGCCGGTTCACCGGGCTTCCATTGGATAGCGAAGAACCCTTAACTTTAATCCGCATCCATCGTACATCCGATTCACTTTCCTCGTGTTTGTACGTTGATCGAATCTTTCCTGCAGATATTTCTGCCCCCTCTTCCGCTTTCTTTCTTTGCCTTGGAAATGTGCATTGGAACGCCGGCATGCGAGGTATTAGATGCATCTACCTCCGACAGAAGATTTTCCATGGAGATCCTGATCATTTCATTATCGAACGAAGTTTTTGCATTTACATCGATCTTTGCGATTAGGTATTCGCCGATTTTAGGCATTTATTTAGTAGGCGAATTTATATAGGCGAAAACGTAGGATTATAAAATATAGTTACGTTAGTGTTGGCGTATTAACCAGTCAGCTGTGTTTGACGTCTATTATGACGTCTATGACGTCGAATTTAGTTATCATTTGCAATTTAAATTGTAATTTTGATTTTGAATTGTAATTGTAATTGACTGTTAATCAGACGCGACATTAAATAAACAAATTAAAAAAGAAGATAATTCAGCCAGAAAAACTAAATTGTCTTGTAGCGCAATATCGCTCGCAACAATCGCCCGATGTTCCTGGATCTCGCATTAGGATTAGGATCCCGCCTCGATCTCCGAGCTACGAATTCTCGAAGCTCGAGCCTCGAGAAGATCGCTTGCGTTCTAAACCCAGCACTCCGAACTTTAATCTCCTCGAGAGCCGGGAAAAGTGTCGGGAGTTTCGAAACTCGGCGTTGGAATCCTGTCGCGACGCGTGTTGTCGATGCGATCGAGCTTTGAGAGAGAGAGAGAGAGAGAGAGAGAGAGAGAGAGAATCGATCTTCTCAGTTTTATCTTACATAATCGAGATCGGTACGATGTGTCTTGACTCGCGCGAGAAATTAGGTCGGCGCTATGCGCCACGATGCACCACCGACTCGATGTTTAACGTGGTTCGGCACACGAGCGCCCGTTTCTACCCGCTACTACAAAATTGAAACTTCGTATTCCTGTGCGAAAGCGCAGCGAAGATGCAACAAGATAATTTGGAACCTGAAACGCATCGATCTTCGATAGCTCGGCACTTTCTGGCTTCCTTTTTTTAATAGATCGATCGATTATGGCAGCGAAACTGTATTCGGGATATTTTTGGACCAAGCTGATGGCGATATTAATATTAATTTGAGTGTAATATAATAGTGTGTGTATAATAATATTGTTAACTTGAGTTATTAATGTTTAAGGAATATATGTATATAATTTATAGATATAATTATATATATAATTTATAGATATCTATGAATATATCTATATTATAATTATAATCTTAGAATTATATCTATAATTATAAATATAATTTATAGATATAATTTATAATTTATAGAGAAGTTATATACTGCTGAAACAGAACGCTTTTACAAAAATGCGTTCATGACTGAATAGATGGTAAACAAATGTCTGATAAATATATCGAATCTCACAATTTTTATAAGGCATATAGCCTGATCGCTTAAACAATCGGCATGATTAGTGTAAATCACATTTAAAATCTGAATTTGAAAGTTCTATGAATCTTAATGAAATTGGGAAAATATAATGGACTAGCGGAGATAGTAATTTTCAAATAATAATGAAAATAATTTATCCATGTATACGGATGGAAAAACTTTTTGTTACAGATGATGTAATAACAAATAGAGATTTTATACAGCAACCGCATAAGTACAAAGAGAAAAGAGGAAACAGACAAGAAAAAGATCGAAAAAAGTTGAAATGTGCACATCTAGATACATATACGTATTTTTAATTTGCACAAACAGTTCCGTCACCCATATATGGGCAACGCGGCAAATAACGTGTTAAACTGATAGAGCCATTAATCCGCAACATCGCGGACGCGTCAATTTACAAACACGTTCATTTCCGAAGCAATCAGCTCCAACAAAATAGCCCCGTCCCGCACGCGAAAGCGAACTTTTATAATGTTGCACGCCGATGCAGCGCCG
Organism: Augochlorella aurata; assembly: GCA_028455555.1. Taxonomy (NCBI): domain Eukaryota; kingdom Metazoa; phylum Arthropoda; class Insecta; order Hymenoptera; family Halictidae; genus Augochlorella; species Augochlorella aurata. The sequence continues at coordinate 9,519,788 of CM052151.1, read as the reverse complement.
TATTTTCGGCCCAGGTGTACTCCACTCATTTCAGGCAATTTGCTAGGTAGTCCCAAGCAAGATCGCGTTCCGCAGGACCATAAATCTCCGTTGACTTTCCATCGGCTGGCGCGGCAGCGATCTCGAGGCTGTTTGTTAACGATAACGTCCGCGGCGCAGCATAAGCCGAGCGCTTGCACTCCGCTCGTGCATTTTCTCGTGCATTTGCCCGTCCATTCCGGCTCTCCCGTTGACGATGCATTCGGCTAGGCTCGGCCCGGCACGGTATGCCGCGAACGTCCCCGTTAATGAATACCGGCAATTACGCAGGTGACGAAGTAAACAGCGTAAATCAGCGATAGTGGTGCGACCGGCGGAAGGCGGGGAAGTGGGGGGGATGCAGCGGTTCGGTCGCTCGTAATTTCTCCGGCTCGATATCGGCCCATTGTAATCCTTCTGTCGAGCAAACTTTACAAGCCGCTGCCCCCCTTCTCTATCCCGCTCCAGGCCGGCTTGAATTATTTGTCGCGCGGTTTAATTAAATTCTGTCGAGTCAAAGGCATCCCTTTTGTCCGCGCGTCCTTCGACCCTTCGACTGCCGTACTCTCGTCGCTACCCATTATACCACTATTCTGCGCCAAGTGCCTCTATCATTTTTCCATAGAGTGCAGCTACAGTGCGAATCTAATTCTGTCTGTTTTATTTATTTATTCCGAGCTGCGCGACGCGCTAGCCGGTCGCGGCTGCGTTGAAATTTCAAGTTTCCGGGAAATGGCACGACACCAATTCTACGTGTTTCTTGCGAACGAAAATAGTTTTAGCTGCTTCTAGAAACTCGTTTCGAAGCAGTTTATTTTTGAATTCGTTAAGTTTTTCCATAACTGTGCAAGCCAATAAATTATTCAAAAATAACGTGGCAAATCGGTGCTTCGTCGTAACAAGGCTGCGGATCTTTGTGCGGTATTTTCCAAAAACGATTTTAAGAAGTGAAATAAAAATAAGTAGCTTCTTCTATTAGCTTGAATAATTTGTAAATAGTGTAACAATATTGTTAAATTGTTTCTTTACCTTCATAATTTTATATTTTAACTATTCGTTTCTGACATAGATGCATGAAATCCGCGGAGTACACTCGTCAAAAACAGCTGATTGGTTCAGAAAAATATGCATGTACCTTAATATTGTTTATTAAACCTTATCACTCGAATCGGCAATAATGCTGCCAAGCTTAAGCCAGCGCTCTATAAAATTCTTGCAAAGATAATGATTGAATTACATATTTTACGGAAGTGTCGCATTTAAACAGAATAAGAAGAATATCAAACATGTACGCTATAATTAAACACATACACTGTAATTATTACATATTCACTATAATTATTACATATACACTATAATTAAACACATACACTGTAATTATTACATATACACTATAATTATTACATATACACTATAATTAGTTAGACATTTTTAAGGAAACAACCAACCGGTTAAGCAGAATCTATGGAGCTTTCCACTAATTTCTCTTCTTTTTCATCAAGAAGCTGATTCCGATAGTTGTAATACTAATTTCCGCTGACGGCGAAAATTTTATGGGGAGACACGTGTGTTCAATGGCAGCGAACAGGTTGAAGAAAATTTGGGGGTGGGCGATCGAATTGATACTTTCGCAAGTTTTCCCTCGGCAATGGAACGGAGAAGTCGAAAACCATTGGCGAGGCGATCGCGGCGATGCCAGGCCACAGTCGGCCGGCATTGTCCCTATCCGGCGCCGTTTCTCATTCCTGATCGTGCTAATTTATCACCCGGCGAAGCATTATCACCGCAACGACTGCCGACCCCGGTTATCGATAGCGTCCAGCAGGAAGAACGCGGCTAGCCTCCGCCTCCGGCGACGAATCCTCATCGATCCACCACTATGCCAGTATACCAGTATACCAGTATACCAGTATACCAGTATACCAGCATATCAGTATACCAGTGCCTCTGTATATGCCCTCTGAACCGTTCGAAGTCGGCTGCGTTCACGGTGCCCGCAATTATTGTCGTTATCGCCATCCCCTTTATTACACGACTCTATAAGCACCGCTCCTAGAGAGCATTTGAAAAGAACTGTCGATATTGAAAGCATTGCAATTGCGCAACGGGCAACTATAAATCATTTTAAAGCTCCTAACGGCATTTTCAATTCATTCGGAATTGAAAAATAAATTTTTCAGAAAATTATATTATTATTATTTGTTGATTAAACGGGCGAAATACCCTTTAGGTTACAGAATTTCCAAGCATCCTTGCAATTGAGTATACAGTGGCTCACGCAGCACAGAACTGTCTCTCCAACATTACATTTGCTAAATAAACCATCTGGTTTATTAATAGATAATTAATTAAATTAATTAATAGCTAAATAATTAAAGAAATAATTAAAAAAAGAAAGAGGTAAATAAAGTAAGAAAGAAGAAAAAAAATAATGTCTCTAAACCAAGAAATGGTTGATCACCAGCTGTCCCCCGATGTTAACCGACTCGGACCGGAAATGAAAAGAAGGTCCAACGAAATTGAAGACGCTAGGGACAAAGTTGCTGCGCTTTCGCAGCCGACAAAGCAACGAGACACCTCCGCAGTTCCGATTCTGCCAGTTAATAGCGTTTCGAGTTTCCGGGGATCGTCCGAACCCCGAGATATCCGCGAGACAGCATCGCCAGACTATTGTCTCCTGTCTCAGCTGATAAAACCAGCCGCGAGGTGCCGGAAGTCCCTTCCAAAGGGACACCGTTTACACCCGGAAACCGCCGAGGCTATTAACTGCAATTAGAGCGTCGCTTGTTCCACGGGCTCTGGCCTTCGACCGAGCAACGCTCGTCCCGAGACCCGTTCGTTCCTCTTGCTTCGACAAACTTTACACAGCGATAGCAATTCCTCGAGTTTTCCTTGTTTTCGCGTAAATCGCGGCCGGAGGACGTTGGCTGCGTGACATTTGCAATGCAGATGACGGCTACGCCGGTTGGACGTTCTCGTCGCGCTCGCCGAGAACTTCGTTCTGCATGAAGCGAACTTATTTTTCTAATGATCGTCTTCTTCGAAATGTTCAGAGTTCTTTGAACTGCTTGCTGCAGCTGTTAATTCATGGGCCGGTGGATAAGGATGTTGTTTAAACGATGCTTTTCGCTTGTCGATAAGTCAAGAAAATGCTTTCGCTCTGTTCATCGCATTTATTGCTTCGCTGAAGACGTCTATCGATGTTAACCCTCTGCACTCGAAGCTATTTTAATTCTAATTAAATTTTAATTTTAATTAAAGATTAATATAAGTGAATCTGATATTATTACAAATATTTTGAAAAATATTGTACCAATTTTTAGTGGCGCCCCAGAGTCGCCACTCGAGTGCAAAGGGTTAAATCTTCGCGCCACACTCAATTGTATTATTAATTGTATTAAAGTAAATAATTAAAGTTGATCACACCTTTACAAAAAATTATAATGTAAATTATTAAATTACAATATCATACTCTGCCGTAATTTTTGCATACTCTTTAATTTGTTAACACGTTCCGCGCCACGTGTACCACCGATGGTACATGCTTACATGTTTATTTGCTGTGCTAAAAAGATTTAAAACTAAAGAATTAATTTCTACCATAAAAATCGGTCGTAATATCATTACTGTCATATATACGATAATTAATAACTACATATAATATATCAAGTTTCGGTAAAATAACAAATGGCCAGTGTGAAAAGTCAAGTAAGAACAGCTCGGAACGTGTCTGACGAAAAATACATTTTTATTCAACTTCTTTTTCTTTGCAGCTCATTAAGAAAATTCGTGCTTTTAATAAAGATCAGCAGTATGCATCTGACGCAGTAAATACGCGTTTGCCGCAGCAAATACGCGTTTGACGCAGCAAATACGCGTTCGACGCAGTCGCCAGCCTCTCCCGATCGCCGCAAGTTCCGTCACCGATCCCTCCCTCGCAATTTCGATTCCGGAGAACAATGCGAGCAACTGTTGGGTTGTCTGTTTCAAATTCAGCCCGGACCACCGGTATCAGATGGAAACCGGCTCGTGCAGCGTGGAACCGTTCGAGAGGAATCGATTCACAGCGCTCGGAGTACTTTGTTCGCGAAGGCTGTGGCCACGGCGTTCATTCGATAAAGTGGTGTAACGATCCACCCACGCCGAGTCACACCGAGCCGCTTCGTGCGAGAGCAGCAACACTGGTGCTGCACCGCGCTGCACCGCGTTGCACCGCGTTGCAACGTGCTGCACCGAGTCGCATCGTCACGAGATTTAGGTGCAGCGCAGCCGCACCGCTCTGCGGGCACACGCGAACCCGAAAACGCGTGTACCGGTGAACGGAGGGGGGGGGGGCGAGAACTTGCGACTGCAACCCTCGCGAATGCAGTTACGCGTGCAATTGATACCGCGGCCGCAGGCTCTTAGCAGCGAGTTTCCTTAAGGCGACCTCGTTTTCTTTGTCCCTTTATTTAGCGGCGATCAATGCCTGGCAAATTTGCACAGGGCAGACGGAAATTCTGCTTGGAAACCGGCAAGCTGAGTATTCATAGTTCCGTATGTCCCTGGAAACGACGAACTTCGTATTTCATTTGGGGGATCACGGTTATAGCTTCTATCGTTTTCTCAGATTCTCTTCGCTGATTAACCCTTTGGGGTCGGAGCAATTTTAAATGGAAATCCGAAATACTTCTTCGGATTTATAGTATTTCTATTTTATATAACGTGGAGCATTTTATATGGAATTGAATTTTGTGACTCGTGCAACAATTACAGCTGTTAACAATTTATTGAATATAAGTAAATTTGATAAAAATAATTTTCAAGCGTGACGTGATGATTTTTAGCGGAGCTTTAGAGTCGCCACTCGACCGCAAAGGGTTAAATTCTAGACATTTGAAGACAACTGGAAGCAAAATTAACCCTTTGCAGTAATTTTAACTGGAAATCCAAAATGTTTTGTTCAGACTTATAGCGATTCCATTTTATATAACCTGTAGGATTTTATACAAGTAAATATAATAGAAGTAAATTCGATAAAAATTATTTTGAAACGTGACGTCATAATTTTTAGCGGCGCCTTAGAGTCGCCACAAAGGGTTAACTATTCTGTGTCGCTGGTCACTAAGCACCGATTGTTTATCCATAATAAATATGTGAGAAACATACGGTATTTATGCACGAAAGATATGCTTACATAGAACGAAAAATATACTGATATGCAGGTAAAAAAATATACAGAATTAACTAGAATTAATTCGTTCAAAAAGAGCGCGAAATTCCATCCTAACGTATCGCGTACATTTTCAAACGCAAAACAAAAAAACAAATACATCATGCAAACGATAAAGAATGAAAAACATATTTCTAGATTTCACATTTAGGATTTACTGTATAATTTTTATACAACTTTTAATAGCTTCGACACACTAAGCGGTCCGCGCATGCAAATAAATTGAATTGAACATCTTCCATCAAATATCAAAGCTTGTCTAGCATGATCATCAAGAATTCAGAAAGGCGATCCGTAATAATCAGTTTTGCCTGGCGAACCACGAACAACCATCCACATAGAACTGAAAAATGAATGAGCCGGATCGAATAAATGGTTTCCGAGATAAACATTCATGAGCATGGTCCGTTTCGAGCGACGGACGTCGCGACATTCGATGCTCCAGATTTTTCACATTCAGACGATCGATAGCTGCAGAGACGTCGCCTTCTCGCATATGAGTACAACATTTATAATTTTTAAGTCTGAGAGCAGAAAGTAATCCTAACGACCAAACTCGATCGAAGCCCGGTGGAAAGGGCGGATCAGCACCGGCGGAAGTCGCCGGAGACACGAGCCGCGGGAAAGGTCGGCGCCGGTCTTGCCATCGCATAAATAAATAAAGGAAGTTCGCGGAAGGCGACCGTCTAAATTGCAAAGCGGGGAACGCAGTCGGCGAGCGGGCTGCTCGAGGATTCGCAACTCGGACGGAGCGGCTCGCTGCGAGACAGTCGAAGTTTCGTTCGTCTTTGCATACGGGATTGACCAGCGGGCCGAAAGGGTCGGAAGGGACGGGAGGGACGGGAGGGACGGAAGAGACGCCGTTCCGGGACGAATCGAGCAACGCTAGTCAGTTCGAAGTCGGTTATCGACCGGCCGGCGACTGGCACACGCTCGAAAAGCCTGCCAGCAATCAGCCCTCCCCGACAGTTAGTTAGTCGTCATTTCGAAATCCCTTGGAAATCCGGCGAAGCTTTTAGACTTCCGGCGGACAGCTCCAAGTTGAGCAACTTCTCCGCGAGCAGATGGGATCCCAGTCGGATAGTCGGGAGGCGTCGGGGATTCAAGCGTCGTTGATTAAACTCGAGAATTATTTAAAAAGCTAATTGAATTCGATCCCGCGAAATAATTGCTATTTAGACGACGCGCCGCCGAGTTTCCTGCTATCGTGCTAAACCGGGAGCTTCCTTGCAAAGTTCATTCGATCCTTGCCTATCGATTTCCTTTCACGGATTCTTCGACGCTTCCGAGGTCGACGATGAAGTTATTAGACCGAACGTTAATTATTTAAACAAGCTGCTGGAATTTATGAGTTTATTACAACCCTGGAATAAAATAAATCCGGGACGAAATAGATCCTTGTTTTTCCGAGATTAAGAAGTTCTAATTATGGTAGCTCTGGAAAATATCCTGAGGCGAGGTACCGATCACAATTCTTAGCGTTTGAATTATCGAGCGGCGATTTATTCTTATCGTACTTCGACTTGCAAGTTTCTAAATGTCAGATTTGAAATGCTACAATGACGTGTAAATGATAGACAGGTTCAGATCTGATTGTTCACTTACTGATCACTTGTATATAAAACAAAACAATTAAAATAAGTAAAAAAAGAAAATGGCAAAATTGGCTAATAATAGCTAAACTAACATGGCTAAACTAGCATAGCTAAACTAACATTGGCTAAACTAACATCAAATGCTATTTCGCAACCAAGGCTCACTGTTTATATTGCACTTTGAAATTTAATAAAAGCAGTTAATAATTATTCCGCGAATTTTACATATTTATAGTAAAAATAAAGACACAGATACCGATCGAAGAAAATCGATACAGTGCTTCTAACTCATAAAAATGACATTTTTACTTCGTATTTCTTATACGAGAAATACAAGTAGAGGTATAAGAGTAATGTTACAACTACTACCTTCCAGGTGTCTGTAAGTGTTACGAATATATTTCTGCGGTAATGGTGTTCATAGACTGTATAATGATATGGCGTGACGGACAGTGATGTTTGCATGGAAGGAGGAGTGTGATGCGGGAGTATGGAAAATATTGTGTCGACGACGGTAGCTTAAGGTTCTTGTTATGGAAACGAGCGTGCGCTTATGATATACATAGTGTGCATGGAATATACATAGTTGGAGCGCGAGCGACAGAGCGAAGAGGATGTAATTGTTATTATAAGAAAGGTATTGCCAACAAGCAGTCGCGCAGGTAGAGAGATCCATTTGAAGAAAAACGAATAAAATAAAAATTATTTGAAATTAATTAAAAATTAAAATAAAAATTAATTAAAATTAAACGAATAAAATAAAATAAAATATTATTCGACGCTATCGAGTAAATCGAATGAAACGTCCTCTAAATAAAAATGTATTCGAATAAGAATTTACTGATACAGGAGAATTCCTACGGAAAATAATTGATTATAATAAAAATGATAGAATTTATCGATTTATGTCTTAGACATTGCTCTCGATAGAATAAGAAATTATTCCAATAAAAAATTATTCGAATAAAAAGTGATTGTACTAAAAAATCATTCGAGTAAAGAATGATTCGAATAAATAGATAGAATAATTTATGACAAGTAAAATATTCGACTAAAATTATCTTAAATAAATATTGATTCGAAACAGTCCAAATAATGATCGAATCTATCTTATAGTACATTACACTACTTTCTGTTAAATATACTTTATTATTAAATATATACTTTATTATTAAATATATACTTTATTATTAAATATATACTTTATTATTAAATATATACTTTATTATTAAATATACTTTATTATCAAGTGTGTAAATTCACTCTATCAACTCGCAATTCCTCCACAAAAAATCGTCGATCGAACTCCGCTGCCGGCGATTCCGCCTCGGATCTTAATCGCGCTTGGATATCCACGAACGAATCAATCGCGCGAGACCAGAATCTATATTTAAAGGTTCGATTATCCGGCAGGCTCTTTCGCAGACTCCCGAAAGAGCGGAATCGGGGCGAAATGGATCTTCCTCCGTTGGATGCGAGAGCGCGGAGCTCTTTCTCCCTCGCCCTCTTTCTCGCCCGCGTCTCCGTCATTCCTGCTTTGGATTCTCTCCGCAGCTGTTCGAGGAAACGACGGCGGCCGTCTTACTTCTTAAAAGATCGACTCCTTCCGCTCCCACCCTCTCGCCAGAGCCACGTTTCGTTGGAATTTCAAACCAATTTGTCCGATGCAGCGTCTCGAAATCGGCATCGAGCCGATCGCTCGCCGATTCCATTCGGAAACAATGCCGGATTCGAGAGGCCTGGATAAAAGGTTGCCTTAGGGATTTTCGTCCGCCCCATGGAAATTCTTCGGGAATAAAGGCGAGCTTCCCGATCGCTGGGTCATTGCGGAAGAGGAAAAAGTTCGTTACGAGAAGCGGAAGCTGAATTGCTCCGATGTTTGTGTCTCTTGTGATCCGTTTGCTCTTCTCGTAATTTTGTTGCTTCCCTGATCAGCTTTTATCCGGTTTCCCATTGTTTCGAATGAAAATGTCGTTGGCTACCATTTTGTTCGGCGATGGACCCTGTTATAGCTCTAATTTTCTATGTCGTGTAATAATAATAGTAAAAACAATTTTTTGTAATAATAATAGTAAAAACGATTCTTGTATGCAGGAGAAGAACCTTTGTTACAATAAAAAAAAAGATGTAAAAGCGAAGATTTTGTGTAGTAGGAGTACGATAAAAAAATATATACAAGGTGTGACACGTCAGATTGTCGAGAGCGCGTGAAAAATCGTGGCGACAGTTATGTACCACTCCCTGTATATGTATACATAACGATACAATACAACAAATACGAAATAATAAATATATAATAGATATAAAAATATATATATAGTACAAGAAATACGATATAAACGAAAATATATCAGATATACAAGTAATACCGTTGTTAAAATAAGAAGAAATATGTATCCCCCTATGGAATTTTAAGTGCTCTTATAAAATCTTAAACTTTTTAAAATAATATTTTATATCATCTTATACATACATTCAAGAATATTATACTATGTGTCCCAATGTATACTAACGATAGGTGTACAAATCGTTTAATTTTCTTCGCGAAGATACGGAATCCCAATCGTGACACACGCGTGACAGCGAACGTGATAAAGTTCGCGTATAATATTCGGAAAACTAATTACCCGAGAATCGCATAATCCCCGCGATAACTGGTAGAAAGAAACGAGGGAACGAGGGAGGAACCGCAGTAGGAATAACCGAATGGTTCCTCGAGCAGAAAGCGGGATAATGAGACTAATTCGACGACTGGTCCGGTGAATAATCGCAAGACGGAGAAGCGGATCTCTCTCCCTCTCTCTCTCTCTTTTTCTATGTGTGTGTTACTCGCCAGTTTTTCAGGGATCGAAATAAAACTTCCGCGCGACAGTTTAATAAAAGTTCTTCCAAGTAATTTCACGCGCGGTTCGCGTTCTTTGAGCCGAATCGCTGATCCGTGCTCGAAAACGGAGCGAGGCTTGCTGCCCAAGTTTATCCACCCCTCTCTCTCTCTCTCTTCACTAGCAACGTTTTCGTTATTTTCCGTTTCCCGCAGTCGAGCAGCGGCCACTTTTCCGTCACAGAACCAGCCGGCGAGTTACGTTCACGGGAAACCGGCTGCCGCAATAAACCTCTGGACCCGATGTCCCGCTGTGTTCTTTCCGCAGCTGAAATACGGCCGCAATATGTCGGCGAATTTCGGGGAGCCACGTTTAACCGAAGTCGAACGCGATTCCACAATCCGCGCTGACGATCGTCGCTGACAACTCCGATTCTACGACTGCGGTTCAAACGAGGGACCTCTTGCTGTTCCGCGTATTTTTTCGTCAGTGAAAAAGAAGCGTTGCGACGATGATACTTCTACTTTTGTAGTCCATCGATCGAGAATATTCCGATTCAGCTGTTGCAAGAGCGACACCGAAGGTCGGACGTGCCTCGCCGTTTCTTCGGCGAATTGAGCGTTTGGCTCGCTAAGAATCGGTACTATTGGTAAAAATAACTATCCTGGCGACTTAGAAACGACTGAGAATTACTTTTATGACTTACTTTCACGACCACTTCGACAAATTCGGCCCGATAATATGTGCGACAGACTCAGCGAAACGTTGAACGGACATTCATATTTTTTGTGTATATTGCTTTCTACGATCTTTGTAACCTTTCTTGCGACAGACGCAGCTTTTGTTTTCGTTTCAAGCGCCAGTGGAACGAAAATAGGACTGTGGCGACGTGATAAGAATTGCTGGGCAGTCCTAGCGTTAATCGTATCAGGGGCTCGGAGTCGTTCTGAATAATTGAGTCGGTGCACTGTGTCGGAGAGGGAATAGAGAAGAGAGAGAGAGACGAGGAGCGTGGTAGCGGAGAGGAAGATAGTGCTCTCTTAAAAAGTAAAGATAGTGGGATAGTCCCCTTCGTCGGGGACTCGTCGAAACTCGTAGGTCGTTGCACTTGTCGCCGGAAGACTGTCTTGCTCTTTACGATCCCTGTAAATTATTGCTGTGTTATCGATTCGCGATCCTGCGAATCCATTGTCTACGCGATCCTGCGAATCCATTGTCCACGCGATTTGCGTTTTACTTCTTGTTTCGTAATCGAGGTTATATTTTCGTTGTTCTTTTCTTGCTCTATTGTATTTGAGATCCGTTTACTCTCTGCCAAACTGCAGATTTTTACAATATTTGTCTATTTTTATCAATTTTATAAACATATTGTAGAAATTTTTAATTTTATACAAATTTTATAAACATTTTATAGAAATTTTAAATTTTATACATATTCTGTACAAATTTCATATCAATTTCATACAAGTTTCATACAAATTTCGTGCAAATTTTATGGAAATTTCATTTAAATTTTATAAAAATTACAACCAAGAAAAATTATCTTTCGAATACTAGATCTGTGAGAACAGTGTCGCAATTAGAGAATACACAATGGATCACTCCGCGTTGCACGCTGGACGCGTTGATTAACCCTTTGCACTCAAATCCATTTCAACTGTAAACCTAAAATAATTTTTCCGACCAACAGTATTTCTATTTTACATTACAAAGTGCACTTTATGCATACGAAATTGATTCTTCTAACTCATCATCAAACAGTTTTGCTTCCAACAACTTTATAAATCTAAATTTTTGTTAATATAAACATTATTTTGGAACTTGATATAACAATTTTAGTGGTGCCTCAGAGTCACCCCTCGAGTGCAAAGAGTTAAATTAATTCGCGATTCGCGTTTTCGCGCATATAATAAAAAGAGCTGAGTTTACCATTCGCAATCGGTCTCCGCTTTCAGGCAACTTCCGAGAAGGTTCGAATCCAGGATATCTCATTAATCCTGATCCTTAAACCTTTTACGACCGAGCTGTCGCAGTTAAGGCTAAAACTATTAGAAGCTCGTGGGAGTGATAAGCCGCGCCTGCTTTCGACGCTTCGCGTAGCAACGCTTCTGGTTTAATCACGCATTTCAGATGGATCCTCGATTAATTCGATCATTCACCAAATTTAATACATAATATTGTAATATATAATATTTCGAGCGCCTGCAATTGTCTCTACAATTTCGCAGATTCTACGATCCTTGGGAACGTTCTCGAATTTTTTAGCGAATCCTGCAAAGACAATTCTAAACTTTCTACAATTTCTTTCTGCAAATCCAGCAACTTTTTACTAGAATCCCTCCGGAAGTTCTACAAATTATTGTGTAAGTCCTGCCATTTTACTGAACGTCCTACTATTCTTGTTGGGAATCTCACGTCTTGCGACTCTTTACATGCTGATGTTTCGAGCTATCTGTTGAATAGAAAAATCAATCTGGCAAGTAGGTGTTTATTTGCCATATTTAATCGTGAAGCGACGAGTGTATTGTTTACCTGAGTTGAATCGAATAAAGAGAGAATATAATATTTCCTACCTTCCTTGATTAACCCTTGAGTAACCCTTTGCACTCAAGAGGTGACTCTAAGGCACCACTAAAAATTGTTTCATCAAACTAATCTTCGAACCATCAAAATTGTTTATACCTAAAAAGCAACCCAATACTTGATCGCATCTGCATAAGATGCATTAAAAATGCATTAAAAATAAATCAGGAAACATAGAGAAACGTCATATATCAGAAAAACTGTCTTGAATTTAGAGTTACGATGTCTCCGAGCGCAAAAGGTTAATAAAAAGTCAAAAAGCGACAAGCGTAAATCATCATTCCCATAACTAAATTCTAACAAGCTAGTAAATATAATTCCAATCCTAGTCCAAAGTTCTACTTTTCATTTCAACTCTTCTGTATTCCTCGAAAGACCAACTTCGAAATTGTTTTGGAGCATCCGGAATTTCATCGAACCTCCCGTAAACCTCCAACTTTTTGGAATTCCATAAAATTTCTTCCTCGCCCGACCCGTAAAGTTGATTTGCGCGCCCTACAATTTTTATGCGGGTTCTTTGGACGAGTACTCGAAAGATAGCGGATGGGGCACAGTCGCGTCTTCGTGCCGGATTGAAAAGCGAATCGAATTCAGACGCGATCGATTCTCTTTGGCCGGGCAATCTATATCGGTAGACAATTCGCCCGCTCTTCCGTTTCAGCGTTCGCCATTCCGGCCGGGAAAAGTTTGACGCGATAAAAGGAATAACGTGTACCACCGGCGACTGGATTCTCGCAGCTTTGTCGACGTCCCGCGAAAATTCCGAATGCAACATTGCCGGCCACCCCGGAATTTCGGGCTTCTTGCCGCGCTGTTTGAATCATGCTGCTCGAAAGATTCGACAGATTGTCACGCCGACACGCGTCGATGACAAAGTGGCGATATTTAAGCAGCGATTTCTCTTATTGGAGGTAGCATGGTGCGTGCAAAAATTCATCAATTTGCGACAGAACAGATTGTTCGATAATAGGCGAGTGGAAGAAACGAGATTTGTAATAACAGTAACGATTTACTTTGTGACATAGGCGATATGAAATCATGCGAGAGTGATTTTAAAAGAGTTTGATGAATATAGAAGAAACAAGAATGAGATATTAACGTGAATACAATAAAATAATAGCAGTTGTCGACACGAGGAAAGAAAATGTAATGAAAACTAATTTTCAGGTTTGACAAAAAAATTGTTAGTTACTCCGAAACCGTTTTTATCCTTTTTACATGACATTTCAACTTGTCAGTGATAATAGCGATAAAATACACATAATTGCAGCCAATGCCACAGAATTCAAGACAAATTATCGTAAATTGTTCACTTAATTTTCTGATTCTCTGATTCTCTGATAGTCTATATATTATACTATGTCTATATACTATATACTATATACTATATACTATAAATGAAATATAAATTACAATAAAATGTAATAAATACGAAAAATAATTAAAATAAAATAACAATTATAGAAACTGAATACCATATAGAAGATAAATAGAATATAAATAATAATTAAATATAAAGTATAAATAAATATTAAAATGTTAAGAAAAATTGCCAGGCTCGGTACCATTGTCACCACAGCAAGCACCGTTTCGTAGCTATAAAAATAATCCATATAATCGCTATAAGAAGCGGAAGGTTAGTAGAAAATTATCGATCCCGACAAAGCCGCCAAGAGGATTATAAATAGCCTCTTCCGGTAAATAGAATGTTAATCGAGAAGATCAAAGTTCGATCGCGGATATCGAAATGAAACGAGATGAAGCGCGAGGAAGATTGCGCGCAACAAACGACCCGAGGCGAACGCGTTCGTTAAACAATCGTTACCGGGTGCAACCGATCCGAGCCGTTAATTGGTCGGCGATTTGCTAGCTGATCGAGGCACACAAGTAGTCCGGGCGAATTTTTCTGGGCCGACTGTCGCCGCTGCGACGAGTTCGCGTCTCGTGAAAATAATCCAGGTTGATTGCCGGCCGGCCGGTCGGCCGGACACCGGCGATGATTCGTTTCACGGCTCCTCGGAATTCAATTTCCACGCCGAAAAATTGCATCGGCGAAGTGCGGAAACGAGCCCTTTACAGTTTCCCCAGCGCGCCGGGAAATATTGAAACGGGTCTTTCGCGGACGCTGAAATATGGGTCTGTGTACGAGCGTGCTCGCCGCGGCCGCTCTCTAGAATCAGAATTCGCCATCGAGAAATGTTATTTCGCGATTATTTCTTTGCACTCCGCCTTTCGCTTTAATCCGACGTACCTGGCCGAATCACATTACGTTCGATAGCGCGTATTACTCGGTATGTGCAATATCGAGAAATTGCTTGCGGGACACCGACGATTACCGCGAAGGTTCCATCGAGAGAGCTCGAATCGTGTGCCGAGTAAAACCGTGGTACAAGCGATCGTCTTTAAAAAAGGGTTAATAATGCACGTTAATTTTGATTTCGTGCAGGGCAATTCTGATGTATGCTCTTTTATGCAGAAATGAAATGGTATAAAAATTATAAGAAATCGAGGATATTGTTAAAATATTCTTCCGTCAACAAATTTAATTCGCTGAAGCAGAAATTAAGTAAAACTAAATTGTTTCTTTGGATCATTTTAAGTTATAAAATATATTATTAAATTCTTCTTATGTCATTTGATATTTCAGATGCACACTTTTGCCATAAATGTCAGGCCGTCTGAAAAATTGACGATTTCAAATTTATTTATCATGGAACATTAACTTAATATAACACAGCTATGCCTCGGAGACATTTTTGTTATTAATAGCTCAATCCAAGTTAAAATTACGTATAAAATACATGAAAAATAAATTCGAAAATAAAATAAAATCGTCGGAAAGCCTAGCAACGCTAAAATCATCGTTGCAAGAATTTCAAGCATCGTCGAATCCTCGAAAATTTTGTACCATTTGCAAAAATGAATTGTCCTATCGTTAATTAACTCTTGTAATTTGCATTCTTAGTACGAATAAAGGAACAGAATTATCCGGAGGTGGTGGCATCCGAGCGCGAATATGCGCGGGAAAATGATATTCGCGGACGAGTTGCGGCGAACGTTAGGCTCCCCGTGTCACTGTCGTAGTCTCATTGTCACCGGCGCGTCGTGGCGGAAGGGTCCAACAATAAATAGCTAAAGAGAGACAATGGCGACGATGATCGGTGAGGAGACGGGCGGAGAGGAGAGGCTCGCACAGGCTCGGCCATGTGGAATCGCGCGATACGACCGCGTGCTCGCGTACAAACGCCGCGGAATTGCGGAGAATGCTGCGACCAATTTGCACCTCAGGGAATAATGTAAGCTTCCCGGTGAACACTTCCGTAATTCCATTAACGTAACGGCGAAGACCGAGCTCGTTTTCGCAGGAATATTTCGCGATTGTGAGAGATTCGCGAGGATGTTCACCCCCTCCGAAAGTATTAGGATATTTATGCTTATTTAGTATAATTTAATATTTTATTTATTTCAGTATTTATTCTTATTTAGTATAATTTAGTATTATTATGCTTATTTAGTATTAATCGTTGTTATTTATTCCGGTTTGATATTGTCTGCGAGTTATATAGTGTCGCATTGTAGAAAGCCATTGAGCTATAATAAAACTGTATTACTAATAATCCACTGTACATATTCTTATTATTATTATAATTATTATTTATAAATTGATCGGGCCAAATACCGTTCATGATACAGAATATATACAGTGGATTATTATTAATACAGTCTTATTATAGCTTAATGGCTTTCGACGATCCGACACCGTATAACTCAATATCAAACAGTATAAAAATATAATTATTATTAACTCTGAAATAAATTTCAGAAATAATAACAGCTCCCGTTCGATTTCTCAAATTCATTTAATATTCTGTACGCGCAAAGATGTCTCTTTTTACTCACCAGTCGAAGAAATTCCAGAGGCACGTGAACATGTTGACGGCGGGTGTCGCACATTGATCGAACCTCACGAGGCACATGCAGATTCACTCGCGACAAAACACCTGTCACGTTCATTCAAGCGTTACTCGTGCTTAGAGGCGCGCGAGGCACGCATCCAACTATTTCGTCTCGATTTCTCGCGAGATGCTTCCGCATCGTGCGACCGGCGAGCGGACTTCTCGGAGAAGAGGAACAGACGCATCTTCACGAGCCGAGCCTCGGCAAATTCCCAGTTTTCAATTCGATGAGATTCGGTGATAGGAGATTCTGCATCCTCCCTCTTTCCTTTGCAAGGAAAACGCGAAGATATATATATAGCGGTCGGTTTGTACCTCGATATTAACTTTCGAAGTCGGAAGCACGCTCCGAATTATAAACGAGTATAGTAAATGCTTATGGTACTTTGGTAAGGGTATTTTTCGTGACTATTCACACGTTTATTTTCTGGCTGCTGAAATGTGAACTGTAGAGAATGAGGGAAATTTATTTTCTATTTAAATATAACTTTAAATAGAATATAATTATCTAATTTAAAGAATTAATTTATCTATTTATATATATTATTTAAATATTATATCATATATTAAATATTATTATTATTATAGTAGTAATATAATAGTAATATAAAATAGTAATAATATTTAATATTATTTAATTTAATATTATTATATAATATTTAAATTACATATATGTATATATCGCTTCATCCAGTAAGCAATAATGTCCTTATGTTACTAGAAAAGGTTGTATAACATGATTATCCAGTAACAACATGAACGAACACCTCTAAAACAATTACATTCAGGTGAACGATGCCCCAATTAAAGTAAAAAATGAACCGATTAATATAATTATTTGCGTAGAGCAACTTCGCAAAAGTTAGAAAAGAATCTCCTGTTATCTCCTAAAAAATTTTCGGACGACCTCAAAAATCCCGGGACACTTTACTATCGAGAAAGTCGGTAGTCAGTCGACGAAATCTTGTCATAAGGTAGCCGGTGTTCCGGAAATGGAGAGCAAAACGAAGACGCTTTGTTAGCCGATAGTCCGCGAAGCCATCCATTCCGATTCTTTCCGCGGAGCCGTCTGGCTACGATACAATATCCGTCCAGAGCGAAAATTAGAACGAGTCTTCGTCGACAAAGAGTCGCAGTTGCCCCCGAAAACCCTCTCTACAATGGCAGCGTCGCGACAAAGGGGAAACTGCTCGGTCAGGATGTTTCTTTCTTCGCGAAAATGGATATTCCGCTCCGTTTTCGCGGCCCGGTATTATCGCCGCCGGCTCTTTGAAACCGGAATATTTCATTAGGAAGCCAGAAAATGTTCTGGAAAAGCACCGGGGTCAAAGGGGACCAGAGCCGAAAATCAATTTCACGATCAACTCTAAATAATTGTGTAGCTTTTCTATTCTTGAGGATAATATCTGCGAACGATAACTCCTTCTAACAGCGTTTATGATTCATTTAGACGGTTATAGGGGAACGGTCCCAGTTATCCAGATACATTAAGCATAATTCTTCTTTTATATATATACACAGGATGTAGCAATAATTTTTAATAATGGGGGAATGAGATTCTTCAGGTCATTTGAAGCAACTTTTTCCTTAGCGAAAATGCAATCCGCGGCTTTGTTTACGAATTATTAACGAAAAACGTTGACCAATGAGAAGCGAGAGAAGTTGATGCGAGGAGACTGAGCCAATCAGCGCAACTGGGCTTCGTCCGCTCGGTCGCCTCGCGCTAGGGGAGCTCGCCGCTCATTGATCAGTGTTTTTCGTTAATAATTCGTTAACGATACCTCGGAGAAAATTTTTGTAAAGGAAAAAGTTGCTTCAAATGACCTCAAGAACGCCTCATTTCCAATTAGACATGTTTGGGACACCTTGTATATTAGTTGGTACTACATTCAATTTCTCCCTTTTCTTCTCTTAAAGAAAAAATTCTCTTAAAGAGTTCTTTGAAATGACCTCAGGTAACCCCATTTCCTTATTATTAAACTTTAATAAATTTTGTAAGCTTGAAGTATAAGAATTGCAACAGAAATCTAGCTGATCACAATATCAGCACGAGACAACGAGCATAAGCTTTATAACAAATCCGAATATTGAACTCCGGTGTTCGCAGCGATACTATAAAGAAAGGCGGTCGATATTTCGCCGGAATTCGCGCAGTTTCGCGAAGTCTCGTTCCCGAGGAACGATGATGAATCCGCGGAGCCTGCGACCCGTACGCGAACGTGGACCGCTTTCCTGTTTTTTTTTTTACGAGGAACAAGAGTGCATCCAAAGTGCGCTCTCGACTGCGCCGAGTGTTGTTAATGCTTCGAGCATCGGCGTAATTGGGCAATTGAAACCGGGCAAAAGGAAAACGCGGACCCGACGCGACTGGCCCGGCAAATGATCTTCGTTTCGATTCACTTTATTTCGCGAACGCAGCGCGCCGAGATTTTAATGGATCTCTCTACCGGCTGCTCGACTCGAGACGATGCTTTCGAAAGCGGAGAACCATGCGCCCGCCATACCATTCGCTGTAATTGTTCATCTCTCCACTCATTATCTATGTTTCGTTATTAAGGCGTCTATCCGAGCAAATAAAAACTACTCTGCCGCTTATGAGAGACCGGGTATTAACGTTGCATTTCTATTTTAACACTAGATTTACGGCTCGATGGAAGCAGCCGTTTTATTTTAGTTTATAAAGCGAGAAGTTTATTCAGATTTTGTATTGTTCTCATATCCGCGAGTTGCACATTGTGTTGAACGAATAACCCATAAATGCAGTTTTACGATACGAAATTAATTTATTAACTTCAAAAATTAGTGACCCGTCGCTTTGGCGGGTTTCGTGAATGCTTGACATGATAAATGATGATGTCAAGGTTATGTCAAGGTAATATTAGAGGAGATAGAAGCTTTTATTTTTATTATGTAAAATAAACGATAAATAAATACTTGTTATAATCATATAGAGCTGTTTACACACAGCAGGTGCAAAATTTTTTAAAATGGCCGAACAATCTATTTTGTCATCTCATAAAATTCTACGTTGCATTATCCAGAATTCTACATTTTTAAACAATCGCCCGGCAAACTTTATGGATTCGTTGTCAAGTGGGAGTTCCGAAGTTTAAATCCGTGGAAGTCCGATCACGGAAGAAATTCCTTCAAACTCCCCAGATAAGTTCAAATCTGTCCAACTTCCAAAGGAGGAAACTCTCTCACAGTGAATCTAGTCGCCATCTTGTTAAAAATGACAGGAAACTAGCTTTGCGCAGCTTATGATACAATACTCGATTCTCTTTCTTACTTTTCTCGCGATTCAAATCGCTCCGTCCGAATTCAACCCCCTCGCAGTTCAAGACACTTGAGCCATCGAGCAAATACGACTGGGAACAGCTGTTGAGTCTCGAGGTTGGTTTAAAAAACCGTGCGCGAAAATCTGGCGCCGTTCAACGGCGGAACGAGCCACAATGCCCGCGCGCAACAATACACGGACGACACAATGGGGAGGACAATGCGCGCGTCGAAAGAGAAACGGCAAGGTCAGTGGCGTAACACGCGAAACTTTCGCGCCGTTCCACCCCTGTTTAACACGTTCGTTGCCGCGTCACTCATTTATGGAGGGTGGCGTCTGCCCGGGGTGGAAATGAAATTTTCTGCAAAATGGCGTGGTCGCGTATCGCTCCTAATACAATCTTAATTTCCTTGGTGTCATAATTCGAGTTTAGGGGATGGCAGAAATTAAATCTCACCCTTTCTTATTCCAACAGGGTAAATTTATTCTTTATGTATCAAGAAAGCCACGTTAGAAATTCCGACCATCAGCATTCAGTTATAAAACAGTTTAAATAATTAGCGAACAAATGAACAAACTTTTCATTTTATTAAATATTTTCGTCAGATAAAATCTGATTAAATCTCACGTATCAAAACACTATTCTTTACGTATCAAGAAAGCCATGTTAGAATTTCCGACCATCAGCATTCAGTTATAAAAATAATTAGCGAACAAATGAAAAGGTAAACTAAGTAAAAAAAACTTTTCATTTTATTAAATATTCCCGTAAGATAAAATCCGGTTAAAATGCTTTTAGTTGCTCTTGAAATTGATTTAAATTTGCGTAAGAGGCGACGAAGGGATCCTTGCGATCTACATTGTAGACTCTATAAGCCCGTTTAAGGGCAACACTGTGCAAAGATAGAACCACGAGACCGGAGAATACTGTAAGGAGTTAGTCCGCGTGTTTGTAGACTCGATCAAACTTCGCTAGATTAGCTATTTCCGGTGTGGCGGCGCGCGAGACGGTGCAGCCTCGTTCGGCATTCTATTCGGCCTTTGAATATTTCAGACTTTCATTTGCCGTGATATTGTATCCTTGAACTTCCCGCGACTCGACGAGGCGGGCCGAGTGCTCTGCCCTTGGCCTTCCGTTATTCTCCTCGCCGCGGAGGCCGCAATTTCGATTATCCGAAACGAACGCGTCCCCGAGGACCGAATGACAGGGCTGCTGCGAAGTGGCGACAGGACGGAGTTGACCACTTCGCGAGTCTGTGAAATTTTAACCAGCCCGGATCGACCTCCGTGAAACTTTTCACGCGGTTTAAACTTAGCGGCGAATGCTAAATGAAGAAAGAAACGAAATTGTGCTCCGACTGTCGCAGCCATAATGGGCGGTTTAAAATGTCATTTGTTTCTCCTGCTATTTTGTGAGGCCTTAAAATTCGGACAAATAAGTATTCTGAAAATCATCTGTGCATAATATTTATTATAATTAAGTGAATGAAAAATAGGTAATGTTAAGGTTTAGTTATTTTATTTAGCTCTTTTTGTCTGTTCATTTAGGAAAAATCGGCTGGGTCTGTTGACCAAGAGATCCTATCATCAAGGTGTGTTTCCATTGCCTAACTAATTTTCAAAAAAAGTGACACATGCGCTTTGATATATTATAATTAGTTTATATATTGTATATAAAATATATATATATATATATATACTAATTATATAATATAAATTAAACTACTAGAAAATTTGCAAAAATCCCGCGGAACTATATACACGCGCTCTAATAAATTATAGTTACTTTATATATTATATATAAAATATATAAACTGATTATATAATATAAACTAAATAATTCTAATTACTAGAAAATTCGCAAAAATCGCGCGGAAACTAGAGAGCCTGATTAACGCAACCTCTTATTTCCCGGCATAAAAATGAAGGCGCGTCAGAATTAATGCCCGGCCCCGAAAATTTCCAGCGCGAACGCGTATCACGTTTCATTAATCCCAGCGATTAAAACGCGGCAACTTTTTCAGGGCCCGCTGCGACAAGATAAACGCGTCAAGCCCGGCTCGTGACGCCTCGCCGACGAGAGCTTCCATTCTTCATGAACTCGCGCGACCCGCCGGCTAACTACCCTTTAAACAAATAAAGTAATTTACATGCCGACAGACGCGGTATCTAGCTCGCTGCGAAACCCATTTTTCCCGGCGAGCTCGCGACACGGGAACAAAGCCGCTCCCTGAACATTACGTATGCGGAGAGACGCGACGGCGACAGTGTCGACTGATAAGAAAACGTTGTGCAGCAGAGCAAGACTGTTAAGGGACATGTACGAGTCGCCGGTTTATCGTCGGCTGCATCGCAATGGCGACCCGGACAATAGATAACGGTGTGCGACATCGATTTTGTCCCGTTCCGATAACAGATGATTTTCTCGGAACTTTTGATCCGACGAGGAGGAACGCGAAAGTCTAACAAGGAAAGTTACACGTATGTCCAATTAGTTTTGAAAAATTGATGATTCGAAGTTATGGTATTCGACCTTTTATTGAAACCTCGCGTTCCGGTAACGGGGTCTCCAGAGACCTTCCTATTTTATCGACAGCGACGAGCGTGTCAGCGACTTAACCCTTTGCAATACGACTTATTTCTCAGTATGTGGACCAGCATTCGTTTGTTACTAACAAATTCCTACGACAGACAGAGAATTATAGAATTTATATTTATTTTACGGCAACCTTCGCTTCAATGTTTAAATATTAATTAATTTCATTTCAATTTGAGAGATGGGGGTAACGTATTTAATAAATATGTGGGTACATATTTAATAAATATGTGGGTACATATTTAATAAATATGTGGGTAACATATTTATTAAATACGTGGGTAACATATTTAACAAATATGTGGGTAACATATTTATTAGATCATGGTCCAAATCTTCGTAACGAGCCTAACACAGTATTACAGGCCACCGGGTTAATACTGTGTGCTCGCAAAACCAGGCTTCATGGAAACAGACATAATTAACCCCTCCGACCGCAGGCAACGTGAAATTAGCGTTCTAAATATTTGGTAGAATTCCGCGGACCGCTCTATCATCGCGACGACCCTGATTTAAAAAAATTCTTATCCTTTTTAATTCTGCCTCTCGTTTCATATCCTTTTTACTCTAATTCTTAGGACGCATCTGCGTGACAAATAAAACCAGCCCGCGATTTCGTACCGAAAAATGAGAAACTCGTCCGCGGTTAGAGGGTGAACACGTTCCGTGCCAGCTGTACCACCAGTGACACGTGCTTGCATATTCACTGCTTTTAATGCTCTGAAAATATGTACGTTTCGAAAGAACGATATTACAAATTACGAAAACTATTATTAATTATGAAGTGTTGCAGGCTACGGTATTGCAGAAAGCGGTATAGAACGAAAGAAATAAGCTTGTTAAATGCAATAATATATCGCTTGTAATTATTAATTATTGTATTTAACAAGCTTATTTGCTTAAGATTA
>CM052151.1:9476843-9496721 GCA_028455555.1 Augochlorella aurata | reverse complement strand
AAAGAACACCTGCAAATTCTGTACGTTATTTGTTCAATATTCCCTGGTCTGCTTGCATTAAAAATATTATTAACTCGGCGGTCCTTGGTAAAAATAACCGAATAAAATGAAGAAAACTCTTCCTGTTAGAATTTTTGAAAAAGCTTCAATAAAATATAATAAAAATTTTATTCACGTTTCAAAACACTGCACATTAACATAAAAACAGTTAAAAGAAGTATTCTAAAGCCATGGTTTTTAATATTTTAAATACGGGTATTTTTGACCCCGAGAAGCTGTGTCACAATACGGGATTAAAGGTATCTCGCGGTTAAAGAATAGTTAGTTAAACAATATACCGTTACATTCGGCAAATTCTACGAAATCATTTAATTTAAGATCTTCTGAAATCCACGGTTGAAGCGCGAAGAATTCTCAAAATTGAGAACGCGTCCGTCCTATACTCATCATGCAACGTCAATAACGTATCAACTAGCATTAACGAGAAATTAAGTAGAGACGTCTGCGATAATCTCGTCGGCGAATGAACCCTGTGTACCATGAAAACGTGACACAGAGAAGCATGTCCTCCCGTCTCGACGGAAACAACATCGCGTGCAGGGTTTCGAAATTGAAAGCGCCGCTGTCGGAGATCCGCGCAGCAATTGGAGCAGCTGAAGCGAGCCCTCGACATACGGCCGCGCCGTTTCTTTCCGCGGAAATCGACGTCGAGGGGTCGCATAAAGCAGTCTACGTGGAATCATCAGCCGCGAGGACAGAAGAGCCGTTCGACTGTTCCACGGCCGAGAAATCCAAACGCGGAGTCCGCTGAACGGCTGCCGCGATAAAGAGTGAACCGCGAAGATTGCGGAAACGATCGAACGATTACGGGGGAAACTTCCGATGAACGACGGCCTCGTGAAGGGAAGAACGACTTCGTGAAGGGAAGAACGACTTTGCGACGAGAAGAACGACGTCGGAACTTTCGCGATGAATCGTCGGCCAGGGGTTCTCTGACAATGGCCTGCTCGAGGTCCATTCTCTGACAGAGGCAAGCGGTTTTTCCTCTTAATAATGCGAGATCGAGCTGCGTCGTGATCCCCGACTGGCCTGGCGGAATTGATTTCAATCGGTTTAAATTAAGTTTTTCATTTGAGAATAATCATTTAATTTAATAAATGATATGCACCGATTATCTTTCTCATTTGGTCAACTATAGTGCATTGAAGTACTGATTACTCGAGAGAAGAAATCATAGTAAATGTGCAGTAGCCTTACTGATACTAATAATTATTGCATTACTCAACGGCATTAATTCGTTTTAAACAAATTATTTGAAACACCGAATAAATCCTAAATTGAAAATACATTTATCGCGTCCCATATGAAATTCTACCTGAAACAACTATGCTATTCTGAAGTGGATTATTTATCAAATAACGCTGAAAACTTATTACATATTTATGTCTATTATATTATATATTTAAATAATATATATTTTTCTAAAATCGTCCTGTTCTCAAAAGAAGGGAATTCTGCTGGCTAAGTAATATCGCTGTTACATATACAAGTAATATCTGCTGCTAAGTACATCGCTGTCAAAGAGAAACTCTTCGTCTTTCCTCGAAAATTGATTCCCCGGAAAAGGGCGCGCGAGAATTAACAAGAAAACTATCCTACTCAAGGTTACGGACGCCAGGAAAGAGTTACAATTTAGTTAACTTGTGAAGCTGAGTTAGTTTCCGTTGGCAAGTTCGCCTCGAAGATTTTCCGATGGTCGATCGCCCGGGTACTCTAACGAACCCCCGTAATCTTCGCAGAGCGAGGGGCAGGGGGACAGGCGAAAGTTTTCTCGAATCTCTATCCGGAGCGTTTAATGCCCCGTAATCCTCTCTATTTAGGCGATACGGCCGCGAGGACGTGTTAAACGAGTTCGAGTAATTTAATATCGCGAATCGTTGTTCGAGGACCGAGTTAAACAAGTTTACGGCGAATCAGCGACGGCCGGCGAACTTGTCCTCGCAATTTGCCTGTCCCGTGTACGTCCTGGATGAACAGGACGTCCTGTTCATCCCGGATGTCCTGTTCATTCTGGACGTCCTATGCGTCCTGTTTCGAACAGTCGCCGGTTCGCCCGAGCCGGCGAGAGCCCCGGATTTACAGAGAAGCAGGGAGAATACGTCGCCGGAAAAACCGTCGACGGAGGAGCTATTTCCCTACAGAGAGGGAGAGAGAGGGAGAACTCTCTTTGTTCTCGCAGAGGACGTTGCGTGAGAAAAAAGTCAAGGTCGAGCCTCGTGCTAATTGTTCGCTTTCAGAGAACCGCGAGAGATCCGTCGAGCTTCTGCTTCCCAAGGTGTGCAAGCGTGGCCAATTTTGAGAACTCCGCTTTTAGACACGTTCGAATCGTTGCTAAAACGTGTCGCCGGGTTCGTCGGAGTCTACAAAATCGTTCTACGTAAGAAACATCCAGGTGTGCTTTATATTTAACCAAGAAAACATTCGTAAAGATCTAAACGAATCGCTCAACAAAGTTGACATTCGACATCAAATTTATAAAAAAGAATTAAATAAACTTAATGGAATCTGTTGAAATTTAAATTTAACCTATAAGAAATTTATAAAAATCTTTTAATTAAACTATATAGTCAACTTATAGTCTCCTTCTTTTTCTATAATAAAATTCATTTGATCCAAACTATACCCAAACTAGAACCAATTAAATTAAATTTTAACGAAATTAGCCAATTTCCTATAAAA
Source organism: Augochlorella aurata (assembly GCA_028455555.1). Classification (NCBI taxonomy): domain Eukaryota; kingdom Metazoa; phylum Arthropoda; class Insecta; order Hymenoptera; family Halictidae; genus Augochlorella; species Augochlorella aurata. Next base: position 9,493,982 of record CM052151.1, on the reverse strand, counting down.
ATTAACTAAACTATAAAATTGTATTAAAAACTGTATTAAAAACTATATTAAAAATTGCATTTAACCTAGAATAATTTTTTTATTTTTAATTAAATTATGTAATAAATTTACTCGTTGGAGAGCTAATCGAAAAGGCACGAGGATATTTATAAACTACAATGTTTATAACTAACGTAGAACATGAAAAAGCTTGTCTCTGTGTTTAACAAAATTAACAAAATGGTGGACAGCTGAATCTGAGAACCCTATTGCTGCTGTTAAGAAATTGAGTTGTTTCATTTTCTTCTCGTAGCAAAAATCTTGGTTCTCCATACCCTGGTTGCAAAGTGGACTCGTAAAATGACCGAGCTAGAAGATTCGGTCTGCGGAGAGGTAGCAGAGACGATCCCCGCAGCAGAAGACGCGTCCGAAACCGAGTCGAGAACCGAAGCCGGCCAAACGGGTCGGCTCGGGACTCTCCGGAGGGCAACGAGGAAACTTATCTAATCGGCGAACTCCCATCTCGGGCTGCCGGCAAATCAAACAGACCAGGATCCCCGCTGAAAATGCTAAAACTTTCTCACCGGAGTCATCTTTGATCTCCTTCGAGGGGATTGTTCGCCTCGGCTTCTCCCGATTCGCGAAAAATTCCAAAATCGACCGACGAACCCGCCTCGATCTTATCTCCCTGGGTCCTACAGTGTTATGTCCATACGAAGCACTGCGATCAGTATAATTCTGCTATATTCCGAAAGGAACCGTCTACGCCTCCGCATTGTTACTCGAATTTTCATAAATTATTTCGCGAAGATAAATTGCTTAAAAAGGATGGAAAAAGGAGAAATAAGGGTGTTAGGAACACTTGTACGAAGTCGCAGAAAGGATCGATGTATAGGGTGTCCCAAAAGTCACTCGCAATGGGAAAATGAGAGTTTATTATTATTATTTATTAATCAGCTAATGATATAGTTGGAAAGTACGCAGTGTAAATTGCAAGATTTGAGAACCATAGAGAAAATTAATATCGTTGCCGTAAAAACTAACATTTCTAACAATTTCACTGATACAATTACATCGACCACAAGGGTGGATTTCGTGTCAACGACGAGAGGGTGTCCTAGGGAGGGAAACGAAGTTGTAAAATTGAACTAATGGTTATTAATACAGTCTCTGAGACTTAAAATCCCGAAGAATTGGGCAGAATTATTTAAACAGTTCTACGCGACAAAACGTGCAACAAGCCCATAAAAATAAAAGATTTTGCAGCGCTTCGGCCAGAAAATTATGAAACGCAGTATGCACTATTTACAGAACCGCATCCACCAATTCGAATCAATAGCCCCGCGAGAGAGCTGTGCAGGCAAAGCGACCCATTATTTTTATGGTGTAATTGAAGCGTTATCCGGTAACGGACGAGATCTCGTTTGCGTTTTATATCGTATTTCATGGCCGCCGTAAATAAACGACGTATCCCATTGGGCGCATACTTACGTGCAGATAGTTTTGATTTTCGAAAGCCGAGGAGGAGGAGAAGGAGGAGGAGGAGGCGCCGCGGCGGCACAATGGCGGCCTCGCGAGGCGGAAACTTATCGCGAGCCATTATCGCGCCGAGAAAATTGCCGGTCTTCGCGCGCTTCCGTTCCACCGAAAACGACGGCAAAGCCACGACTAGAAACGGGTACGCGACCCGATAAAAATGCCGAGAGATCGCGTACAATACCGGTCGAACTCCGAATGGAAATTCGGCTGGCCTCGCCGAGCCGGGCGACGATCGATTACCGATAAAAGTTCGATAAAAAAAGCCGCTGCGCGTGCTCGGTCTCTCGCGCGCGTTTTCCTTGCACAATTATAAGTGCATTGCCGTAACACTTCCAATACGCCGTCGTTATTCGGCTAACCGAATTACTCTTCAATCCTGGAAATTCATTTTTCCGCTGGGAGTGCCCGGCACTCGCGGTATAATTAATAAACTGCTGATGTTTGTACGCTCCGCCGAGCTTATGAATTGTGGAAAAGCAAAACGAGAATGTTACTTTTTTTAAAATATATTAATATTCAACTACTTATCAGTATTAAGTGATAAGTACACTGAGGATTATATGCGCTTATAGCAGAACCGAATAATATAAAATAAAGTTATAAAAGTCGCGACGAAATGAGAATTTTACGATATAAATTATCACAGAAATAATAACTTTTATATTGTAAATTACGAAATATAAAATTGCAAAGACAGAAGACTAATCTAGTAATATTCTAACACTATTCTCAACTTGTCGAAATTATTAAAAGAACTTATTCGAACATTTTTATATCGAACAGAGATCCTAACTTGCAAGTATCGTATGCCTAATTGCAGAACGCTGCAAATGCAATCTATAATCTATTCTCAATCGAAGTAAGAGGGTAAACAAGTAAACAATAAGAGGGTTAACCGTCCAGTTGCCAGATCCCGCGAATCCAGGGTCGCGTACACGCGTAGAAATTCTGATCGCTAATTATCCGTGGCTAATTCGGTCGAGTAAATCCTAACGACAGCGGAAAATTTCGCGACCCTCTATCGGAGAAGCCCGCGGGTTCCACTGGAAACGTCTCGCATAATGAACGCCGGGGAATCGGGATCAAAGCATTCCCATTATACCAATTTCCCGCGCCCGGATAATTATTAAATCTAGATTCAAAAGCGAGGCTGGGAATTACCGAGTCCCATTAGCAAATTCTATTGACAATTCCTGTTTTCTCGTAGTCGAAGGATTCGAACCGGTGACGAATGCTGCAGAATTCGCGGAACGGCGCGCTGCGTTTCATCGGAAAACATAATTCGCGCGTTTGTTCGCGGATCCCGTTTACGTCGCGAAATTCGAAGCCGGCTGCAGCCGGAGCAACTTTTCACCGCGCGGACGCCGAGAGTCCGTGTAATTTGTTGAATTAAATAACTGCTTCCATGTCGAAGTCTTTGGAACTTGGTACCAGCAGCTCGGTTTGTTTTCCAGCATAATTAACTTTACGTTTATCGAATAAAGCGCATTCAATTTTAAATATAAAGTTAATTATGCTCGGCGATTGGCCATCTTACAATAATCGGCTGAACTACCCCATTTCGATCCTAACTAAAAATTTAATTGAATTTGAACGAAGCAAGCAAAGTAAAATTTTTATAGCGAATCCTTCCTGAAATTGATTTTTTAACAAACAACCCCTTATTTCCCATTATCGCGATTATCTCTCGAGCAACCTGCCCGTGGAAAAACTACCCTCGCAATTAAGTATTCATTGTCACAGATAAACAATCCTCTCCCAGTCTTGCAGAAACTGTTGCCTATAACCGTAAACGAGCTTCAACCCTCTTCACGATCAATCACGACCCTCGAACATCCGCAAAAATTGTCTCCTCCACGCCTAAACCGGTTCCAACCCCCGCAAGGTTCCACACCATTCATCAACGTTACAATTGATTTCCGTGTCGAACCCATCCCTATTTATTATCCATCCGAATAATTCTCGTCGAGCAGAAAGCTTCCTGCCCCTAAAACACCCCCGACCCCTTCGCAGTTATCAATTCACTAGAATCACAATCGCTGCCATAAATCTAAAATAACCGAAGACAGAATTCTGCTCTTCTCGGGACTCCATTCAACTCGCCCCGCAATTAAGGGCTCGCTGTTGCAACAATCGCTCGTTGCAATTTGCTTCGCAGTGTAATAATTTCTGCTAATCGATATTTAGACGTTTATTTCTAAGAGCAACCCCCAGACATCTTTATGAAGCGCGCACTGCCCGGTGTTGTTGTAACTTTTTAACGCTAAAGCTACCTAGCTCCAAAAGTAGCTAACGTAGGTTGCTTTTTAACAATGAAAAATGAACTATCGGGGTCTAAGAGCATGAATTTCAAGATAGAATTTATTCAAATTGTTCAGAATTTTGACAGTACCGCGTGCCAGAATAAAGAAATATATTCAAGAATTTTTAATGGACGCAGCCTTATGACTTCAACAATTATAATCAGCGGTTTAGTGATAAATTAAGAACTTGATTCAATTGTTTCTTAAGAAAGAATCTTCTACTATCGATGGTAGGTTTAGTGTTACTCTCCTAGGCAATTGACCGTGACAGCTACTTCTAACAATTGACTACCCTTCTCCCACATTCCGAGCCTCCGTCCCTCCGAGAGTCAATCACACATTACTTCTAGCAGTTGACATCCACATCGAACCTCTGACAACCCAGATCCCACATCGCCGAAGGCTTCTCTCGCTCTATCCCCGCGCAGAGAAGCTGCCTCATCTCTCTCCGCGGAGGAAAGAGAGCGAGGCGTCCGCCGGCAGGCTGGCCGCGCACGTGAAGCACGAGGCGTCTCTCAGGGGCGGGATCGTCCCAGAAGAAGGAAGACGAGGCAGGGCAGGGGGTCGATGCCCTTCACCGAGAAGCCGCACACCGCTAATTGTCGAAAAGAATCGATCGGCGCCGCGAAAATGCAGGCTGCTCTCTCACTGTCGATGCACAGGCTCGGGGAGCGCTCGTCGGCCGGGTCGCGTCATCCCGAGCCGCTCCCGAGACAACTCCGCACCCGGAATATACGCGGTCGTATGCATGTAGCAGGGAGAACACAAAGGAAACACAACCTGGAGGATCCTGCTCGCGCGAGATACACCGGGACACTGGCTGCGGGACGCGACCGGAGAGGACACACACCGGCGAAAATTCGCGAGATGCCGCGACCGGGGCGGCTGGCCGACTCGTAACGCGGCGACGGCACAACTGGCATGCGCCTTTTCCACCCTCCTTTCACCCTGTCGGATTTCAACCCCGAGCTAGCCCCCACCAGCCCCTCACGGCTTTCCCGCGTCTCTGTCGCGCCACCGGCGGAAGCCCTGCCTCTGTTCTACCCCCACTGGCGCATCAACCCCCTGTTCACCGACCCCTCCCGCCGTCTACCGGGCTGGTGGGGGTCACCGTCGCGCGTCCGTGCCGCTCGCTGGCCCAAAACGCTTTCCTGAATTTCCAAAACATGTCGATAGATCGTTAACCGGAATCGTACAACAATAGACGTGTTTTGTCGGGCTCGATATGGATACGATTTTTCGGGGGGTTGTAGCTGCCGTGAATTGTAGACTGAAGAGTACCCTTTGTTACGACCCCTTAAAACTTGATCTACGATTTTTTTGGCATGTTTCATTCGGGTTTGAAGGGAGCGTGTTTTTCAACCCTTGGCGAGAGCCTGGTGCAAATCGACAAAATTGGTCGAATTTTGTTAATTTATTGCGAGTTAATTTCAAGTATAGTTAATCAATTTTAAAATTAAAATAAATCCAACGGAAATGATGTATTCGGAAATGACAATTGTTTTAATACAACAATGGAAATTGGAAAATTAATTTCTACGTAACTCGATTCAACAAGAGAAATGCTATAAAAATAAACATTTTCAAACTTTTAATTGAAAAATGACTAGAACTTGATTTTCAGGTAAATATCCTCCCTTAAAATTTCAAATCATATTACTCCACTGTTAGTTTAATTAAGGATAATTTTTATAATAAATAATAAATTACAAATAATAAGAAAATAAATAATAAATAAGCAACAAAATGATAATTAATAAGTAACAATTGAAATCGCATTTATAAATAAGAAATAAATTCTATTATATTGAATGCCTTATTTAGATCTATACATCGGTAGATCTAAATAACTATATCTATATAGATCTAAATAACTTATTTCTAAGTTATTCTAGATCACTATAGATCTAAATAACTTATTTAGATCACTATAGATCTAAATAACAAGTAATAATTTTTCCCTTTTATTTAAACATCCAAATGAGGAATAATTTTTTGTTTAAATAATGATTTAAATAAACATTTAAACTCCGATGAAAACGCAGGTTTATCCAGAAGTTGATTATTATATTTGCGACCGCGGAATCGCGGAAGAATAAGAACGGTTCGAGACATCGAAGTGTTTGAGATGTTTCGAGAGAGCTGGGAAAGCATTGAAACACCTATTGCCATCGTTGAACATCGAATCGAAACGTCGAGACCGCTTTCGCGCATCGTTGCTCCTTTTACAGAGCGCAAATCGGAGAAGGTACCTCGAATCTTATGCTTGCGCAATAATCGACCGGAAGAGCGGATACGGAATCGTTCGCGCAAGCTACGGGATCTTTGGCAAAGGCAACGTTGATATTTCCCGGAAGCCCGTAGCCTGCGAGGTTTATCGGTTTATTAGCTAATTAACGTAGCCGGCGGGCGCGGCGCTTACAAGAAATTGCGACGCCAGTCCGCCTGCGAAAAATTCCAGAATTCACGGTCCGAGTTTCCCCTCGACTTTCGCGCAATTAGAACTCGCAATCTCTCGATTCTTTCTTCGTTCCTTTTTTTCTCTTGTTTCTCTCTCTCTCTCTCTCTCTCTCTCGTTTCCCCCAATTACAAACAGGAGGCCGGCGGAAAACTGTGCGAAGGTAATAAAGATCAAACGATTGGGAATTTCGCGGCATCGCGAACAAAAGTTCTGCAATTCGCGTTAGTTGGTCGGTTAATTAGGGTAGGAAGGAAAAAGGAGCCGTGAAATATCGGCGCCGGTTACCTGTACATAGAGGACGAATAACTTTCGGAGTAATTGCGAGCGACACGTGTTCCTCGCGAGAGACGTTTTGTTGCTTCGCGACATTGTGCCCGACAGCGATCCGAAGCTTTCGAAGCTTTAACGAAGCCTCGATACTGGAACCTCTCTCTTTCTCTATCTCTTTGTCTCTGTCTTTCTCTGGAAGTAGGCTACTTTGATAGACGCCGCATTAGGTCGGTGCAGAAGTTTCGCGCGCTAAAGTACCTACGTCTTTTGCAAACTCGATTCTTGGGAGCAGTTTGCACTGACTTCAAAGGACTCACTTTCCAGCGTGACTGATGACAAGGAGTACCATTATTACAATCTGCCTGAAAATTTCGGATCGCTCTGCCTGTAACATTTTCGATGCGACGCTGAATCAAACAGAAATTAATTACCAATTCTAACGGAAGGGGCAAAACTTACGCAACAATCTAATTTCTTTCTAGACAGTATGGAAAGTCGCCTTTTGTAATAGAAAATGCGGAACTAATACGATCTTTCCTTTCCGTAAACCTCGACTAGATTCAACCCTTCCGCGTGCAACCTAAATAACCTTGACATAACCAAAATGCCGGCAATATTCAAGCTTGGTTATTTAAAATCTTTTTCCATAGACGTAAAAGTGCACAGAGATATTTAGATGGCATATTTATTTTATTAAGAATTACTAGAAATTGCTAAATAAAAGTAGGGTACAAGCGAGGGTAGGTATAGGAATTCGATATGATTAAATACAGAAGTACAAATGCGCAAGCTCTTAAAATCCAGTGCGGATAAGCAAGGAACACGAAAGAAGAGGGTCGAATTTATCCAAGAGCGTGAGAGGCGTCTCAAGATTTCTTTTCATTGAGCTCGTTTTACACGCGGCGCTCGCTCCGGATTCCTCCGGAATGAACGTAATCCAGCGAGCCTTTGAAGATTCCGATCAGATTGGCGATAGTACGAAGCCGGCAGCTGTTGTACTTAATTTTTAAGTTGCTCGAGGGACGCCCGACTCTTTCTCTCTCTCTCTCTCTGGACGACGTCGAAACTTTCAATTGCTTCCACGTTGTTACAGTTTTATAATCTCTCCATGGTCGGAGCGTGGTTTCCCGCGTCGCGAGCAATTTCCCGCTTTAAAAATTGTTTAACACGTCCACGTCGGGCCGAACTACCCGCGGTACATTCATAGTTGTCCCGGGGGATGCAACGCGCCACTACATACAATTGTCCCATCGGACGGGCCAGCGTGGCACATTAACTATTGCCGCGTCGTAGCGACTAAAAAATTGGTTACTGTAATTAACAAATTTATTTAGAGATTTATACGCGGCCAAGTTCATAAATCATTGGAAAATTAGAGGTGAAAATTAAAGGTGGAATTTAAAACATTAAGAATTTTAAAAGAATTTAAAGAGAAGTATTTATTATTCTCAACTTATTGAAATTATTTGAGGAAAAAAGCAATTTCTAGCTGACTCGTGTTTGCTGCAATAATTTTTTTATCTTCAAAAAAGTTTCCAAATTGATTGTAAGAAATATAAATTAAATAACGTTGCATTCCCCCTTCGAATAAGTTTATAAAGTGCTAGAGAGAATAGCAATTTTCTTAAATTTACATCTTCAACTACTCATTTGTGTTATAAATGTATAATAAAATTATATAAATTATATATAAATTAAATATTTGTGCTAAAGAGATCAATTCAAAGAGAATTTATCTTTGCGAATTTCTTTAGCAGAATTTGCGTTTAACGCAACAGCATTTTCAAATTGAAAATATCGCTCGGCGCGTTCGAATATTTTCATTGAACTTTAATTTCGCGGGTGGTCTGCAGTTTAATTATCAGCGGGATCAAATTGAGCGAGGTCCAGGAACCACCCTCGACCTAATTTCAAGCGTGTTGCGGGGATGCGTGCTCCGGGACGGGCACGACAGGGGTGTGCGTGGACAGATGCGTGGGCGCGTACTCGTCGGCCGTTTCATTCATGGTTCGCCCTCGATCGAATGAACGGGGATCAACGACTACAGGAAACAACCTTGGCCTCGGAGAGGTCTTCTTCGACCCTCGAACCCTCCCTTACGACCCTCCCTTCTAGTCCGCGAACGCTTATCTCGCACGTTTTACCTGCATACTAAAGAATGCTTAGAAATGTGTTAATAAACGTAAATGCTTTGTAAATGTGTCTGTGAAGAGAGCTTCATGCGACTAAGGTTAGAAGAATTAGAAATATTAGATTCAAAGTACAGTAAAACCTCGATTATCCCATAACTTTCTAACCGGACTGTACATTTTACGTATTTTTTATAGAAATGACTATGTCAAAGAAGCAAGTATAATATCAGAATTAGTCTGACCATGGAAAAGAGCAGAAATATCGAAAAATTATAAATAATAAATAGTTTGTTTATTATATGAAATATTCACAACCAAAATATGAATTCCAACCAATGTAGCAGAAATTACTAAACAGCCTCGAAATTTGTTAGTTATTTTACTCGGCACTCATGCATTCGCGATTTTTTGCTCCGGGACAACGAGAATCGGTTCATCCCGTCTCGTCTGCGAAACAGCGATAATAAAGCGTGAGAAATATTCAGTGAAGAGGGATAATCGTGGCAACGCTAATTGCGAGTCCCGCGCTTAGACGAACGAGAAGCTCGCCGAGAATGTAAGAGAGAGGGAGAGAAAAAAGAGAGAGAGAAAAAAGAGAGATGGAGAGAGACCAACCGTCCAAACTAAATTTTTTCGTTCCTTTTTCCGAGAGAGCCGTGATTAACTTGGATCGCGACTATGGTTCAGCTGCTGTACGAGGAGAGAACGAGAGACAGACACTCCGAATTTGGACCTCAATGCAAATATTAAGTTGCCAGCCTGCTCTCCGTTCTAGCCGTGGACGCCCGTGGAAATTAAATTCTTGCGAATGGTCCGCTGCTCGAAATTAGACCGCGTTCTGACCGCGGGCTCTCTCGGCCGGCTTCGAGATGACGACACCATAATAAACAGACGGTATTTCCGAGCCTTTGAGAGCGGAACTGACGAGTCCTGGCGAGTTTTAGTAGTTCTCGAACAACACCGGCGAAAAAACGCCGAAGTCCTTGTCAAAAACCAATAGTTAAATCCCAAAAAACATTCTTTCCGTTCTTTCAATCTGCTTACCATATTTCAGGAATTAAGTTAAATTCTTACAGAACAAGAGAACATGATGTGCTTAAAACCGATATATTTGACACTGCCGGCCGCTGTCACGCTGGCGTGACTTTTGCTCGCCAGCGGTTATCGGCCGGCGTCACGTACGCGTGACATCGGCTCAGCGCAGCGTCGATGTTTCCACTATGCTTGTTAGTGCCCAACACTAATATTTTTGAGCTTGGGATTTTTTGGCTAACAACTGGTATGTAAATTAATTTTCCTAGCGAGAGAAGGCATACTTTATTGCTTAACTTTAGGATTCGCTTCTCTCGGCTTCAGTAGTGCGCTGGCATAAACATATGTCGCGAGATACATATATAGTATAGCTAAAGACGCTTTGCCTCAGCGAAAAATAATCTGAAAGGTCAGAAGATCGACTGGCAAAAATTCGGGACCTTTGTCATAGTCGACGCTCGTACCGAAGTGATCAAAGAATACCAGATTCGCAATAAAATATAAAACAATTTAACGTGGCAAATATAACGCTCCGATAAAACATAAAATTGCTTAACGTTGTAAATGCAACGCTTTAATTAAAAAGTATAAACCGTCGGAAACAATTGCTCTATTCAAAACAGAATCCGGCGTGATTGCATCCGGACAGATTTTAGCATTCCATTAGCTCGAGCTTTCGCGGAAGGGAAATTTTTAATCTCGAAAGTAATTCCGGGGAGTATTGTATCATCATCGCCCGAAGAAATCGTGGCCCGAACGAGGCGAATTTTTCCACAATAGCGGCGCAACTCGGCGCTGTAATTGTTTCGCCGTTTGCACCTCCGGAGCCAGCGTTTCAGAAACGAAAACGTCGGAGAGAAGTTGCTCGTTCGGTGGCTGAAAAGATTTGTGGGTTTTCGCGACTTCTTTGCGACCGCCCGCACAATTGCGGGGCTCGCAGCGTCCGGTGGACGAAAGAAAATAGCGCGGAAACAATCCCGGCGAGTTTCCCAGTCGACCTCTTTGGCGGAAGGGTTTCCCGTGTTGACGATTTCACGGGACAGACGTCTGTGTCTACAGGGCTCCGGCGTTTCGACTCTTACCTTGCGTTACCAGCGGGCCAAACAGCGTCGGCAAATATTTAAGAAAACGGACGGGACTCACCTGCAACAGAAAAAGGAACAACGGGACGGTCAGCAAAGCGGGCCCATTCAGGAAATAAACGTAAGCACGGAGGGCGAAGGGGAAACCGAGTGGAGCTGCTCGAATCTAGCTCCGCGTTCAAAGCGAACAAACACCGCTTTTGTCTCGAGTGGTCGTTTCATGACGTGCGTGAAGCAAGATTAGCTACCGTGACGGGGATCTGTTGGATTTGGAACAAATCAAGTAACAACGAGCCATGAATATTTAATAAATAGACTTCCTTCTCTCGCATCTCTCGAAACGTTCTCTCACTTTATTCTGACTCTAGAATAATTTAAACTCCTTAATATGCGATCGGAAATATTGCAATAACCTTCTCAGGAACCTTCCTTCCATCATTTAAGCCAATATAAAATTTTCTAAAGCTCTTCGTTTCAGCGTAATAGCTTTCCTCTAAAAATTGATTTTATTTCTCTTAAATAATCGACTTTTTAAACTTCGACGATTATTTCTGCCAATTTAGGATCCAATAATTGTACCGAGCCTTTCTTCCAAGGCTAGATTTAATTCTCCAGGAATTTTAACGCGATACTTTATTTTGAAGGAGCGGCGGATTTTTGCGACAGCTCGAGATTTTACACTTCGACGGTCACTTAAAGCAATTCAGGATAACGTAATTGAATAATTTCATGCATTATCGTGCTCAGGGAACTTTCCCGGATCGTTCAAGCAGAGACAGACCTCTCGCATTCATGTTTCCCGATTGTTAATTGCAACGAGAGCTTATCGTTCCGCTGGAATCCGACTCGCGCGCCGAACGGAATCGCGGCAACGTTCCAATTACCCGATCATTGACCGAGTTCTGGATCGTTGCGGGTCGCGAACAAGGGCGGGATCGATCGTCGATCACCTCCGCGATCCCTTTCTCTTCTCGCCGGATAGAAACCAATTGATTATCCGCGTTCGAGGCGACGCGCGACGGATCGTTCCGCTCGTTTTGTTTCCCGAGCCCTAATTGCACGGAATCGATACTCTTGACACCTGCGAATCACGTTCCACCGCTGCTGTTGCGGATTTACTTACGTCGACCTTTACCCTGCCAATTTATCTCAATTAAAAGCTACGGCGTTTATACTTTCGCGTTGTTTGCTGCGCGGAGAACGATCTGTCGCTTGATTTGTACGAATAATTCATTCATCGTTTAATTTATTGCCTTGGAATAATTCCTTGAATTCTAATTTTAATACTTAGCCGAGCGATCGGGGAGATCTCCACATTTTGAAGTAGGTCGGTGCCCGACCGATCGGGGAGATCTCCCCATTTTGAAGTGAGGGGAGATTTCTCATTTTGACTTTAGCAACGCGTTTCTCGTTTTCTGTCATTGTTAATAATAAAATTAAACTTTTATATGTATTGATAAGTAATATGTGAAATCGTTAAGCGAAATTGTTGCAAATATAATTGCTCACGTGACTTTTAGTTTTCGGACTTTTTTGAGGTCAAATAGTGAATTTCAGTCCGTGCCAAACCTTGGCGCAACATTTTTCTTCGATCTTACTTTCTCATACAAGTATCTGCAGCTCAGCCATCTAATAGACTTTTTTTAAATAAATAAATCAAATCGTGAAAATGAATAAATCGTAAATAAATAAATCAAATCGTGAAACGATCGCTGTCTCGCTATTTCATCGGATGTATCAGCCAGCCGTGAAGAAATCGCTGAGTTATTCGAGTCGCAAGTTTCCATTTTTCTTTTAATTGTACAGATGCCCAACGTCTCGTGTACCGATTTTAGAAACACGAACGAATTTATCGTGGAACCCGGCTCTGTGTTCCAGCGCAATCGTCTACGCGGTCGCGGTGTGGAAATGATTAAGCAAGACCCGGCGGCGATAAGAATAAATCTGTCGCTATAAGGAAAGACGTCACGTGTCACAGTTTCAAGAAATCTTGTTTTAAGAAGGAAAGAGATAAATCCCGGATGAAGGCAGGAAACTAGATTCATATAGAACTAGAATCATATTTATATTCATCTATATTTATATATATATATATATTCATCTATATATATATATATCTTTCTTATTATATTTATCTATATTTATATTTACTCGTTTCCTTCCAATATACATTACTACAGCTAAATTTTGCGAAAGTAGCATTTCATTATTTTCAAAATTATTATCAGCAATTATTATTAGCTTCTTTCTCTCACAAAACGTGGTTTTCTGTAAACTTCATTATTTAGACAAAATTCGGTAGTGAATTGCAGAAGCGATACGTCGTAATGTTCCTCGCAACTACAGAAATATCGCCGCGACCCGGACACATATTGGCAATGTTGCTCGCATTCGCCGGTTACCATTTTATAAATACTTGTCTGCTATCGATTCTTCCACGGCGAAGACCGTGTGCATGGGCACAGAGGCCGACTCGACGTTCTCCAGAATTATATCGGAATCCTTGCTCGTAATTCACGGCACGATATCGTTTTCGGCATTAATAGATGGCGTTCATCGATTTCCTCGGACTATGACGGTCCATGAAAGAAGACGAGGGGGTCTAGCGGATATCCTTTTATTTCACGGTGCTCGAATTAACGGCGGAATCTTCGGGGGTCGCCAAGTGCATTAGTCGAATGCATCGTGTTTATAGATAAAGACTTCGTCGTATTTTTAGATAAAGACTTCATCGTGTTTCTAGATAAAGACTTCATCGTGTTTCTAGATAAAGACTTCATCGTGTTTCTAGATAAAGACTTCGTCGTTTCTAGACAAAATTTCGGCGTCCGGATCAATTCTCGTATCACTAAATAACTATTTATCTCCTATTTGTACGATTGAGCTACAGCAGAACTGCACGGGGGAGAATACAATGGTACGTATTTAAAAATGCGTCCACATTTGAAAAACCGATACGAACGGTGAAGTATTTCCGTGCAGAACATAGCCAGATTATTGAATGAAATATTTATCTAATTTCGATGCAGTTGTTCTCATATGGAACACTATAATTTATTTAAAACACGTACGAAAAGCCAGTTGCAATATTTCTCAACAGAACTGTGCTATTTTTTGGGGCATCCCCGTTCGATCAGTGTTAAGTAAAAATACACTGTACAAAAGAGGAAATCCTCTTTTGAAACCGTGTTACCTCGAATTTATGGACAAGAAAACCGTGTGAAAAGGAAATTAACAAAGCGTACGTGCTGCTAAAGCACGAATATAGTTCCTATACTTTTTATACTGCTGCGAAAGGCAGAGTTTAGCGGCGTCTCCCGATTGATTACCAAGGATTCCCACATGACTGAGGATCCAGTCGAGTTCGATGTTGACGTAGAAAAGCAGCTTTAGGATTCCGCAGCGCCCGGATTCGAAATAACAGAGCGGAACGGGGACCTCTGTCCGTCCCAGAGCGAGCTTTTCTCTCGAGTCGCTCTCGCGCGCTTATGAAAAATAAAAGCTCGGTTCCAGGGACAAGCTGCGGTCCCTTCCTCCTCCTGCAGTCGTCCCCTTTTTCCTCGCAGTTTTCTAATTAAAAGAGGACTGCGACGAGCCGCGCGATTCGCGGAGGTTTGACGAGTCGCGCGGTGTCCTCGGTCGCTGCGAAATTCAAACGCTTCCGCTGGAAATTTTATTGAAAACCAGGGACCTCGTTCCTCTGTGCAGACACACGCCGGCTTTATCTCTAATGCGCGCGAAACGACCAGATTTTACTCTGCGGCGACTAGGTGAATGCTGGGGAGCGATCGCGTTTGAAAATCCCGCTCGGAGTATTCCCATTCGGAGCTGTCTATTTTAAACGATTTATCCGGTAAAGAATTTACGGGTTACTGTGGGACAAGGGTTACTGCGTTTCGCGTGCAGCTTTGATCGGGATTCGAGTCAATGCCGAGTCAATTTTTATGCGGTTCTTCCCGGATTGAGTAACGATTTTTCCGTTTGGGTTTAACCCTTTTCTTTTACAGTTAAGTTAATTAGCTTCATTCTGAATAATTTCCCCTAATTTCTTATATACTGTTCTCTACGCGAGCAAATTCGAATCAAGTTTCCATGACCAAATTATCATTTTTCTTAAAGATGCATATATTTTCACTTTAATCGTTTACATTAATTATTTACAAAAAAATACGCGGTGGAAAGTGCCTGTTGGGAAAGCGCAGTTTGACTTTCCCAAGCGAGGTGGAAACCGAACAATTCTCTGTGGCGATCGGCTAAATGTTAAGAGGTGACACTAATCCCAACTCACACATTTAACTTACTATGACTGTTATACTTCGTGGTAGACGTTTCGACTTCTC
This sequence comes from Augochlorella aurata, assembly GCA_028455555.1. Lineage (NCBI taxonomy): Eukaryota > Metazoa > Arthropoda > Insecta > Hymenoptera > Halictidae > Augochlorella > Augochlorella aurata. The sequence goes on along the minus strand of CM052151.1, from coordinate 9,478,844 downwards.
TCGTCGCACAGAGTTCACTAATATCACACTAACAATTTCCCTGAAGCTTCCCTGAAACGATTCGCCAAATGTGCAGAGAATTCCGTAGAAAAATGGTGGAAAACCGGTGGAAAGACGGTGGAAAAATCGCAACGGGCCGGAACCGCGTAGGAAGTAGGAAGCGACGCGCCCATGGATCTCAAAAGCGAAAGGAGGATCGCCGGTGTTTTTCTACGGGGTAACAGGGAACGCTCGCGGAACGGTATTTCCGCGAACACTATACACGGTGCACGTGCGCGTGCCGGTGCATGCCGGCGTTGCACGCTGCAGCTGCACACACGTGTGCCTCGGCGCGGGCACGTGACGCCGGGAGAGGTTCGGCTCTCTCGCTCGAGCTTCCTCAAGTTTCCTCGTGCATTATGCAAAACGCGAGTGCACTTAGCTGCGCTTACGCACGCGCACGCACGCGGACGAGCGAGCGGCGAATGTTCGGGCGCGTTCACCTCGAAATTATGCATGTCTCCTTCGGCCGGCCGCGAGGAGCGCGCGAAGCGCGAGAAATATGCACCGCGGGAGAGAACTGCAACCTATGAATAAGTGAACCGGCCCATCGGCCAAGATGGAATCGTTAAACAGAAAGCGGAACGATATGAATTTTCCATCGAACGAAGGAGCCCGCGATTCCTTTCGTACTTTATTTTCCGCCGATCGATTCGCGTAGCGCCTTACGCGGCTCGCGAATTTCAAACGTTCGAGTGTTACGAGCTCTCCATTTGTGTTTAAGTCCACGGAATTTCGGGGAAATAGGTACTGCTACGTTCGAGAAACTTCTCTTTAGCATTTAAGCTTGGTTGGGAGTTTTTAACATTTTTATTTCGCATGGAATATCTGATTTCTTACTAAATGGTCAGTTTTCGGGGAAATACGAGCTTTTAAGCTTCGACGATTATTCTCGATAATTAAGAGCCGCATAATTTGTTGACTATATATATACCGCTGTATTTGACAGACTCTTCTCCGTCTTTTGAGCCCAGTTAGAACCTTCTAGCACTTCGCGTTTCTTCGCAGCGCCTAATTATTCGCGATAAAATCGTGATCCATTTTCTTAGTCAGTGTCTCTTTAGACATTGACAGCGATTTACATCTATTCAGAACGCTATATTTCAATAACTGTCTAGATCGTTATATTCTATCATCTAAGTCTAGCCAGAACCCCCTAACGTTTCTATTTTTCACGAAATACTTAATTTGTCGGTATAATGTCAGCTTCTACAAGAAATCGACCACAGTTTACGATAATTCCAAGCTACAAAATTATTAACAACGGCATTGGAAGGGCAGCAGAAAGTTATTAAATTATTAGTTACTAAATTTGCTTTGTAATTAACAGCGTGGAAGTTAGGATCCAGCACATTCCGGGGGTGAACTCGTCGATCGCGCGCAGCACTGTTTTCGCCACCAGCAACACCGACCGTTCACTCGTTTCCCTCTTTAAATACGAGAATTATCGGCGGCGGCAGCTGCGAAATACAAACACTGTGGAGAGTCGTTTCAGGTGTACAAACATCGAATCCGAGTTATCCCGGATCGTCCACGCCAACGCTGACCGCTCCGCCGCCCCCACCTAGCCTTTCCAACGCTCTCCAAAATCCTTTCCAACCCTTCTTTCGCGCCGCTGGGACCGTTAGGGAAGCCGTCCGCCGTGGAGATAGGCAATCGGGACGGTAAAATAAAAGATAATATTGTCATTCGCGCGGAAAATATAATGTCTGACTTTCAGTCTCGACAAATGTTTTAAACCGTGCACGTTTTCTCGGGAAATTTGCTAACCTAACCTTCGCCGCTTCCTTTCCATGTAACTACGAAACGATCCGTTTCTTCTTGCTTACCTTACTTGTCTATATGTATAAATGTTATTGTCACTTTTATAATAATCTTTATAGTAATTTCTTTTATAATTTTTCTGAATAATTTTATATTATTTATGTAATTAAAAAATAATCGTGACAAATCAACGCCATT
>CM052151.1:9432557-9452727 GCA_028455555.1 Augochlorella aurata | reverse complement strand
TGAAAAAAGAATATTAAAAAATAATATTAGAAAATAATATTGAAAAATAATATAAATATGCATAGTAATAAGTGCCAAGTAGTACATAATGAGTATAATATCACAACAATATTAAATTATTAATCCAAACATTTCTTTCGACAGTAAATATTAATAATATTTAATATTAAAATTACGCATCTTTACAAGACTAGTTCTTATTAGCCTCTTCAATACTAAACTTTATACTGAACGATTATGGAAATAATCGAAGTTCTACAAATTTAGAAAATTTTTATTTATTCGATATTTGTAACGATATTCTACACTACGTATGTATTGATTTTCTTACCATTTCTTTAATTTGTACATAACATTTCACAACATTGTTAAATGAGTCCTGCAAATAATAATTCGACGTTCCAGAAATTATTGCAAATAATCTAAATAAAATATTTATTGATCAAGTTCTCAGTATTTGAGATTAGCTTGTAGAATTGAAGCTAGAGGTTCCCAAAGCCAACAATCAGTTATTATTGCAAATAATCTAAATAAAATATTTATTGATCAACTTCTCAGTATTTGAGATTAGCTTGTAGAATTGAAGCTAGAGGTTCCCGAAGCCAACAATTACTTATTATTGCAAATAATCTAAATAAAATATTTATCGATCAAGTCTTCAGTATTTGAGATCATCTTGTAGAATTCAAGCTAAAGGTTCCCAAAGCCAACAATTAGTGTTCCACTTCAAAGTCTTCAGCATCCGATGCATATAGCAAGCAATAATTCAAAGCGATAAAATTGCAAGGAAAATCCATAATTACCGGAACGCGAATAAGCGTTGAGACCCGTTGAAGAGTGCAATTTTCAACCGAGTTGTTGACAGGGTAAACACACGACGGGAAAGTCGACGTGTTGAAGCAGACGCCAGTGTACCTCCTTCCAGACGCGTCTCGTTAATAAGGGCGACCCGTTGCTCCCTTCCCTCTTGTTTTAAGCCTCTTACGTACCTGTGTGATAGCGGCTTAACGATCCCACCGACTCAAACTTCCTCCGTGCTCGTTTACGGTGCACCTTTACCTCGTCCCTCCGACTCTATGCTTCGGAACGACCAAATGCCCTAACCGAGCCCCATGAATTCCTTCAAGTTGTCGCGTTAACCCTTGGCCAGCCGAGATTTTTTAAGACTTCTTAAACTATCATAAGCCGATCCATACGTGTCCTTCCTCGTCTATGCACGGGATCGTCGCATAATCAACGATAAATTCGCATAATCTGAACTGGTAAACGTAGCTTTCATATTTTTAGCAGGCGGATATTTAGGCAATTTTTAAGTTTCACGCATTTATTAGAAGAATGAGTAGATAAAATACGAAGCTGTAATAACGTTAACCACTTGCACTATAGCAACGTGACGAAGATTTCATACATAACCTATTAAATATGAATTTTATGTGTTTCTTCTAAATTGAAGTAAAATTTGATTCACCTGTTATTAAAATCTAGGTATAAAAGTGGGTGAAAACATACAATAAATTAATATTAAATTAATATTAATTAAATATAATTAATTTATAATAATAATTATAATAATAATTAATAACTAATTTAATATTAAATTAATATTATTCTATCGTTCGTTTAGGGAAGTTATTAAGAATGAGGCAATGCTAATCAGCGTAGCTATAAAAGAAATCATAGTGCAAGGGGTTAAAAGAATTTAGGAGGAAGTTGCCAATATCGTAGTTAACTGTACTTTTTCAAGCTTCTTGAAAATTGAAATTCAAGTTAATAATAAGCCTTCTTACATATTTATAAAGATTAAAAATGTTTAAATAACATATCATCGTATTACTCTAAACAATTACTTATATAAATAAGACTTCACAAGTTTTACAAGTTTCTTAAATTTGCTCAAGTGCTATTGTGGCAACAATCCCCTAAATATACTGATTTCATTAAATAAATAAATTAGTCTGCGTAGCTTTGCGACTTGTAATTTATCTTGCATAAAAAACCGTCTATTTCTCAGTCAGGAATACAAAAATATTTGAACAAACAATTTTACGAATTATTCGAATAAATAGATGGAATAATTTATGACGAATGGATCCGAATAAACAGATGGAATAACGAATAATAAATTCGAATAATAAATATCGAATATAATATTCGACTAAAACGAATTTATTTGGATAATTATCATAGTCCGAATAATAGCCCCAACATCGGTCCCCGCAATTACAGTCGAAACGTTCAATCAACACTCGATAAAAGAAGACTGTGCGTACAGAGAATCGAGGTCGCAATGCCAGGAAACTGTTAGGAAGGACGATTCCGTGGCTTTGCCCCCGACAGACCAATTCCGCTGGCAAAAATTCGGTCCTAGAACGGGCAAGGGAGGGAATTTAATTAAGCAAGCCCGTGGACCGGGCCAGGAGTTCGCCCGAATTCGGTCGAGGACAATTTGTCGGCGTCGCAACGGGTTCGTCGGAACGGAAGCTTTTGGCGAACGGAATGGTCCAAGGAAATTGCGGGGGGTCCGACGGGGCCGAGGAACGGGGGCTGGTTCTGGCCCCGGATAAGATTCCGAAGTCGCTGCACGCGCGGCTCGTTCCTTCCGAGCTGCTGAACTTACATCGAATTTCATATTTACGAGGCAAGTTAGGGGGCGCCGCGTCGACCGAATGGAAAAGGCGCGGCGCCTCACCTGCGAATCACCTCGCCGCGTCACCCACCTGTACCTATGAATTTACCGCGAAGCCGCGGCCTTTGCACGCGAAATCGCAGAATTGCGAGCTTCGAGTTCGGTGCGCGCGGAACGAGGCGGCTGAAAGCATTTCCCGATTTTCCGTAAATTGTCGATGTTTAAACTGCTGGAATTTCGTAAAAGGAAACGGGCGACAATAAATCCGAACTCGATTTCGAAGTCTCTACCTTTTTAACACGTTTTTGTATATAACATAACAGGTAGAAAACCGGAGATAGGTTTTTCCTATAAAATGGCGCGAATCGCTGGGCCGTAGATGCGTGGAAAAATTATTTCCATCGCTGTAACTGACACAGATTTAAAGATCGAAGCTTGTTCTTTCTAACAACCCCTCGGAAATTGTTCTACCATTTTTCCTGCTCGTTCTATGGAGCGGGAACGAAGAGCAAGTTCGCTGGTGTAAAACTCTCGCGTACCTGTAAAGTGACCGGGCACACCTTCCGTTCAAAGCTCGATGGAACGACTCAGAAATATCGTACAACGAGTTTCGAGCAGTCGTTGGAAAGGGGGAGCTCCGATCTTCAATCCGTGGTGGTTTCAATTAAGAAAAAACTTCTGACATTTTTGCGAGATGATTCCGGACGCTCGATTTTCGATCGCCGAGTAACCGATTCGACGGGTAACTAGCGAAACTAAGAGTCAAGCATCGTTCGCAGGCAGTGTCGAGTACAACGGTAGTTAACAAAGTCGGAATCGATAGAATTCCACGTCGGTTTCCTGTCCCCGGATCTCGGGTTTCCACCGCAGCTGGGCCGGCTCGTATCGACCAGAACACTGCGATAAGTTCGCGACTCGGGGTAAAAGTTTGCGGCCGCGGTGTTCCGCTGCTAATGGCCGGGAATTCGCCGGGATAACGACCTCCGTCAAATTCGCCGATCGCGCGGTGCTCCGATTGTAAGATTTAGCAGTTCGAGATCGATGGAAGTGACTAAACTGTGCAAAAAGAGCATCGATATGTATTTCTTGATTATGTTGGTAACATTGATGCAACTTCGAACATGTTTTGAAACACTTTTGGTATCATTAATTAAGTTACTTTTATGTTTGTGTATCAAAAGAGTGTTCTAAGTTTTTGGAATTTATGTTTAATAATTATACAGTTATGTACGAATTCAGCGATTGTACAATTATGTATAAATTTAATAATTGTACGTTTATGTTCAAATTTAGGAATTTTACAATTATGTATAAATTCAATAATTGTACAATTATGTATAAATTCAATAATTGTACAATTATGTATAAATTCAATAACTGTAAAATTATGTATAAATTCAATAATTGTAAAATTATGTATAAATTCAACAATAATTGTAAAATTATATATAAATTCAATAATTGTACAATTACGTGCAAATTGAACATCCCGCCTTTAACATCAAGGAAAGCGACAGCTAATCAATTATTTATTTGCAAGATTTTAAATGGCCGAACTAATTGTCCTACCCCTTTACGTGCTATTGATTTGTATGCACTCCAAGTCACGCTTGCGGCTGGAGTCACTAATTCGTATTACTACTAGTGCCAATAATGACTTTCAAATAATTGACCTATTCGCCGTTTCTTTAAATGGGTTTCACCTGTTCAAGAATAAATAAATAAATAAATTGCTTTGAAAGGAACCGTTGCGCTTTGGTCAGCAAGTATGCGCCACAATGCAGTATTTTCTCTTATTTACAGATAATGTTAATAGATATTTAATTGTTAAGATATTTAAGTTAATTGCGACGGGGGTTGCCGGTGACATCAACGATGATAACAATAATAATAAATTACAAGTATTATCATTTGTTTAAATTATATATATTTCTACCAATCTGGAGGCGCCGGTCACCGGTGGCCCCCACGGCGTCACTGCTAACTTGAGTGCCGGTCACCGGTGACCCCCGTGGCATTCAACGCGTTAAATACCCTCCCGGTGAAAATGGCGGACAAGTACCGACGATACTTTTCCAATTTCTTCGCGTAGGTCCGTCGTCGTCCCAGACATCTGGACCATGTTCGACGGAAGTTGGGCTCCGCAGGACGTCGGACTGGTTTCTTTCGGAAAGTCTGGCCGTCCCGAAGACAATGGCCCGGAGACACGGCCGTCGGTAGTTACCGAGGCGTCCTTTTATTCGCGATGCACCCTCATCCCCCTTTCCTCGCCCTCCCTTCATCCTCCTCCCCCTCCGTCCCGGCAATTCTCACGGTCCCCCGGGCGTCACGTGGCGCGAAACTTTTCTGCCGATCGCGAACGGTTCTCATGGAAATCCACGACGCGTTCCGAGCATATGCGCGCCACGTGGAGAGCCGTTTCGACTCGGAGGCGTCCACAGGGAAACTGGAATCCGATCTCGCGACGAGAACTCTTCTGTCGCCGCCGAAACTTTCACGATGTCCCTTGAGTTTCCACGAGTCGGGGCTGTACCTGTTCTCGGAAAAAGGGTTCGGCGCCTCCCCTTTGCATGTTTCTGCCTCGTGTTACCCGCTCGGGAAGCATTCGGTGTCGCTGCGCTATGGATCTTTATGCGTCTACGGCTGCGTTCATAGGAAGCATAGAAGCATTCGGTATCGCTAGATTATGGATCTTTGTGCGTCTATGGCTGTGTCCACAGGAACGTGCGCGTCGATAAAAATTAGGAACTGTTCTAGATCTCTGGTGGTGGACTGGCAGAAAGATGTATATTATTAGACATTGAAAATGGCTAGCACGACACAAGGCTTCAAATTTTCGTGCGAACGTAATTTTGAACATTTTTGAAAATAATATTGGGTGAATATTAAATAAATATTGAATATTGAATATAAAATAATATTATCAAAATAGTGATGGAAATATATCTTTCATATTTCACATATTTCACACTTAATCAATTGAATCTGTTATCTGAATATTAACGTAGATTACTAACCCTTTGCACTCGAGTGGTGACTCTGGGACACCACTAAAATCGTTCTATCGAGTTCCAAAATAATGTTTATATTAACAAAAATTTAGTTGGAAGCGAAAGTGTTTGTATGAGTTGCAAGAATCAATTTCATAAAATCAATAAAATAGAATAAAATAGAAATACTACAAGCCGGAAAAATTATTTTAAATTTACAGTTAAAATGGCTTCGAGTGCAAAGGGTTAATTAATAAGGGTTAATTAATATTCGACACGATGTATTAAACACCACATTAGTGTGTCTTATTCATCCTGCCTCATACATTTAAAAATATGCCAGCATCAGATTATCGAGTTAATACTATTTGCTATGAAACATCTCCAAATCACGTGTTTTTCTCAAACATCTCAGCATTGAATTAGAACAGCGACGTGTTCGACGCGCAGGCTGCGGAATAGGAGATTCTATTAAACGGTTGATCACGATCCACAAGCATTACTCCGACGCGACGCATTTCGTTCAGCATGTTTTAAGTAGGTTAACGAGTGCTCGCCGCTGATACCGGCTTAATGGTCTATGCGCCTCGCCGGGGAGAAGCAACCCTTACGGGACAGATAGCCGCGGATATTCTCGTTATCTTCTGAAGGTACCGTTAAACCTTGTCACTAAACCATAACCATCGGACCTCGGAAGTCGCCGGATCCGGAGCGCATAAAAATCGCCATGAATTCGTCGAATGGAAACTCGAGCTCGTACACCAAGAATGCCACCGTTTGCAAAGAAAATTGATCGAGAGCGACTAAATTATTCCGCTGCGGAAAACGCGAAAGGAAATTCACCCAACGCATTCGCGAAACGCGTTATCGCGCTTCTTTCCGTAAGATTTCCTCGAGAGTCCGCCGCTCGGCAACGAAGAAGTTGGATAGAGCTTCCGGTTACCCGGAACTCCGCGGACCTCGAGGACTCTGGCACGGTGGTTTCATAGTTAAGCAACTTTTTTAGGAACGTAATAACACTAAGGGACGATGTCTGATTACTCCCCGACGTCTGCCGCGCTTTCTCCGCTTCCGCTCGTAATAAAGATGAAAGCGATAGCAGACGGCAGCCGGGGCTTTACTTAATAATAGAGTGCAACTTAGGTGCACTCGGGCAAATGAGAATCCCTTGTTCCACGGCAAGAGCGTTTGTTAATTCGGGAATCTCGTCGGCGTGGAGAGAGACGCGCCACCGTCCTCCAATGAATTCTTATTGTTGCTAACGAACCCCTTCGAACGCCAATCGATTCGCGGGGACCTGCGTGCTCTTCTGGCTCTCAGCGGCGTTACTTATACGGACATTCGTAGATTCCACTTCGGTAATATGAAATCTTGTTGAGAGAATATTTTTCCTCAGTGAGTGCTAAGATCGAAAGATCGAATTCGAAATTGTTGAATTATTTTTAACATTTCCGTCTTCAGTTTTTATTGTAAATTATATCTGTTTTTTTTCTGTTTTGCGTATTTTGTTCTGTATTGTTACCTGTCAATTATTAGTGTGTTATTACTTGTCAGTTGTTACCTTTCTAATTTGTAGTCTTAATTCAATTACATTGTGATTCGTAATAAATGTAATTTAATTGCATCTTACTTCGTAATAAATGTGATTCAATTACATCATACTTCGTAATAAATGTGATTCAATTCGGTCGTAATTTTTAATAAATGTGATTCAATTAAACAGTAATTTTGCAATAAATGTCATTCAATTACATCGTGATTTGTAATAAATGTGATTTAATTACGTCTTACTTCGTGATAAATGTAATTCAATTAAATCATACTTCGTAATAAATGAGATTCAATTCGGTTATAATTTGTAACAAATGTGATTCAATTCGGTTATAATTTGTAATAAATGTGATTCAATTAAACAGTAATTTTGTAACAAATGTAATTCAATTGAGATCTAGTAATTCCATTGTAATTCTGCCGACTCTGTAGCAATAATCAACATATACAATAAAAAAATGTACCTATACGCATGAAATGAAATGATCTATACGCATGAGAAATGATTTTCTGATCAAATTGTTTCTCTGATTTCGCAATCGAAAGATCTTGCGAAGCCTGTGGAATCGCCGATTCGAAAGAAACGATCGCAGGCGCTACGTGTAATTTGAAACTATCAGCGAAGACAGATTCGGGTGATATTTTCCTGGAAATTCGGCATTAGGCGAACGGATCGATCGTCTCTCGAAATTCGAAGAAACAGGAAGCTCCGCGAGATTGCTTCTCGCAGGAATGAAGTTCGATTTCCAAGAGAAGCACGAGGAATCCGAATCGCAGGTGATACGCGACTCGAGAATCCTGCATTGTCTTCCGAAATTGGAATTCCTTTGACAGGGTCGAATCTCTGACGAACGCGTCGCCGGAATCAATCGAGTGCTGCTTGTAGATGCCTCGTAATTAACACGGAATGGGACGAGACGGTCGACCTGCGAACTTCTCGAAGATCGGGGCTCCCTCGGCGAACGTTGCGCCTTGTGAAGTATGATCTTCGGTGCTCTAAGCTCGAAACTCGAAAGTAGAATCAATTTCTTGATGGCATTTTGGTATGGCACCTCGTAAGCTAAATTGTATATGCCTCGTTGTGATTATGACTAATTCGCCTCTATTATCTCGTTTCTCTCTGCCCCCCCTCTCTCTCTCTCTCTCTCTCTCTCTCCCTGGAGCGTCATAGAATACTTCTTGCTTTCGAAATTTTAAATGGCTTCTACAGGTGTCCAGATATTTCATCCAAACTCTATTTAAATACATCTCGGACCTCGCAATTTAAAACTACGACCAGAATTCCATCGAATCGATTATGGTAATTTTAACAGTCTCGACAGAATATTTCTCGATGCAATCGGCGGTTCTCTAAATTTGCTCACTCTTTATTTTGTACAAAATTTTGTATCGGGATTTCATTATACCGAAGAGTTAAAGCAGCTTATACAAATGAAAAAGTAAATCTTCGAAGGAGCGCGTTTTTGGAAAATTGAACGATTTAGCTCGGCTCGTTTCGAAGAATTATCTACCGCCATTTCGTCTAAATAAATATTTCTATTCGTCTAATATCTAATATCTATAATATCTAATATCTATAATATCTAATATCTATAATATCTAATATCTGTAATATCTAATATAATATCTAACATTATATCGTCTAATAAATATTTCGTCTAATAAATATTTCGTCTAATAAATATTTCGTCTGATAAATATTTCGTCTAAATATAATTAGGCTCGTTTGAAAAAGCGAAGCCCCTTCGACACGACAAGGATTTCTCTTCTTAACTATACCGTTCCACTAGGAAACTTCCGGTCTCCTCTTCCGCAAGTTTCGCAAATTCATCTCTGCTTATGAAAATTGCTATGAAAAAAATTGCAATTGGTATTGCGGCCAGCAGAATCACTTCAGTTTACAAAGTTAGGCAATAAAGCACGCGCTACGCTCGCGATATTAAGGAACGCTAATTCGACGTGGGTCAAGCCCGTTTGAAAAATTCCAGAATAGGACTACTTTCATTCGCGAGAGCACACGAAAAAAAAAAACGACGATCTCGAGAATAGCCTCGACTAGCACGGAGCGATATCGATTTCCAATTACCGGCATTATTTCGAGCCGGGACTCCTCGAAAGTTGTGAGGAACGGTGTGCAATAATGCGAGCACATTTCCTGGCCGTGGCTGCGCATAATTCTACGATGAGGATTCCTCTAATCGACGAACAAATTTTTACCAGGATAAGCAACAAAAGATATCCCCTGTCATCCCTGTATTGTTCTCGAAAATAACGAATGCAAACTGTGGCTCGTGGGATTGAATTAGTCGAGGAGCTCGAAAATATTTCGAAAAAATTCTTGCTATTATTGTTATTAATATTATTATTGTTATTAAGATTATTATTATTACTATTATTATTATTAATATTATTATTATTATTATTATTACTATTATTGAGCAATTTTATTTTGCTTCATGACACAAATTTATTTCGCAATTCGCTAACGCGTTTCCCATTAGGATAATTACGCGCCCTAAGGGTTTCCTCAAACTTTAACACAGCAGTCGAGTTTTGGTTCCAATGGTTTCAGAGGAGCACTGTCATCGATCGGTTCCGTTTCGCAAAAATTCCGCAGAAAGATTCCGGGACTTCGAAGCCATTTGTTCCACGGCGCACGGCGCGTTTAATTACGTTCGCGGTACGGCATCGCGGCGCATTACCGGAAATTAATAAATATCCGGCCGGATATTTGCCGCGGCATCTGTTCCCTGAATCTCGGTCGTCCTAAGCGGATCTCGAGGATCCAACGGAATCGACACCGCCAATCGTGTCCAGCTTAATCGTATCGTAAATAACGCTGTGCATTACGACGACCAATGAGTTTTATTCGGGACACCTGCGAGATTTATATCGGAGGATGGCAGCGAATAATTTGCCGGAAAGAAATCGATCGGACGAGAAGGCACTCTGCATTTCTGGCCATTTTTACGGGCTGATAACTCCGCCGTTTTGCAATATTCTTAAAATTAAAAAATTATACTATGCAGAGGAATGTTTAGTATAAACATTTTAGTACACAATAAGTGGAACAAATAATTTCGGCCAGCGAAATACAATAGTCGGTGGCCTTTGAACTCTCTCTCATTGCCTCGGAACGCGACGCTTTCCCCGCAAACGTGCAACATCATTTTGTAACGTCGCGATTCAATCGGTGATTAAATATTCGCGAGTAACTGTTCCGGATCTAGGCGAGCCCTCCCCGTTTAATCTAAGCACGTGGTGAGAGATCACCTCGGAGACGTTCCACGCGATCCCAAACGAGGGATAGAGCAATAACCGGCTCCGAGAACCCTCGCAAAGCAAACTGCGCCGTCCTCTCAGCTCGTTATCGCGCGGAACGTCGTCGTCCCGATAGAGACAGCTCTCAGATTAGCAAGTTAGCGTCAAAGGGGATCGCGATTCCGCTTAATCGCGAGTTAATTCCGCGAGATCCCGCGGATACAGTCGCGCGACGAATAAAACGCAACTCCCCGAGAAACGTCGCGTCGGCCCGTTAAACTTTATCGTCCCGCGATTCCGCAGTCGCAGTAGCGTTTTACAGCCGCGGCTGTTTACGATTCCATCCGTCACGTTCTGCACGAGTCCCGATAAAAAGCTAGCTTATAAAAGCAGGATTCGAGGCCCCTGGCGTTGTTTCGCAAGCTGACATGCGGCGGGCCACGTTTTGGGTCTGCGTGATCGCGCTCGTCTTTTTCTGCTCGTCGATCGTCGATCATGGACTCGCGGATCCTGATCCGGATCCTCGGCATTTGATCTATATCATCACGCATCACCCGAGGAAGAGGCACCACGACGTTGTAGTCATCACTCGGCACAGGAGGAAGCACAGGAGGAATCGCATCATTTACGTTTCACCGTGAACGGGCACTGGGCAGAACTGTGGGTACTCGAAATGCATTTCAAAGTACTATACTGTACTATATTGTACTATACTGTAGCGTTTACGCGGAGTTTTGGAAAATCCAGCTGTCGAACACTCGTGAATAGCGGATCTTTCTGCAAAATAAAAAGCTTCTGCAGCGATTGCAGGAAATGAGAATTGTCTGGAAGGTTGTCCCCTGTTTGGATAAATTTAGTATGACAATGACGCGTCACTGAAACTCTCATTTCAGTCAGCGATGCATAAAATCCGCAGTCTACTCTTAAAAAATATTTTCAATCGCTTCTATACCAAAGCGATTTTTTAAATCGATTTTTCTTTCATCCTGTGAATAGAGATAGTTTTCCATGGCCTTTGTAGATTTGCAAAAGTATGCCAACTTGAATTTCTTAACTTCTAGCGCTATAAAAATTTGTCAAATTGATGATGGAGATTTCAAACGTGATCCATTAAATATGTTATCCGTGTCTTCGAAAGAAAATTTGTTTCCTCTGTTACCAAAATCGAATGAACAGACGCGAGAAACAAAAATTGTCTGGTTTCATTATTATAGAAATTATTAAAATCGAAGACGAACTAATCGACACAGTTGCGAAAGTAATATAGTATACTTATGTACTTATAGTAGTATACTTCGGTCGAGATTTGTATGCATTTCCCATGAAAGCGTCTGTATGAATGCAATTAACCTCAATTGTATTATTAATTATATTAAAGTAAATAATTAAATATAAAGTGCATGTATCGTATCTTCAGGAAAAATTATAATGAAAATTATTAAATTATAATATTGTTAAATTATAATACTGCCTTATGAAGAAACAGTTACGTGCATAACTCAGCCGTACCTAAGAGGTTAAAACAAACGCAACGAAGAAAGTTTAGCGCGAAAAATGTATTGAAAATGTCGTTTATCTTGTAAATTTCTGTTGGGAAACAGGTCCGCTCGCTGAAAAGCGAGGCGACGGTGCACGCGGAGAGGGAAAACGATAGATCGGAGGCGTTGAAAAGCACGGCCGCGTGCAGTGTGCATACTGCGTGCACAGAGGCAACGTCTTACCTTGACCGAGCGCTTCCGGTATCCCGCTTGCATCGCAGTGCACCGTGCATCATGCACTCTGCCGATTACTTCGATCTTACTATGTATCTGCATGGAGAACACAAGGAAGTTTCTATGACAACGAGGACGCGATCTCTCTTTCGGGAGGAACTATTCTAAGTCTAGAGTTAGGTGCACCGGTTGTGACCACGGCAACGATTTATAAGAATTTTAATGCAAATATTTTAAAGTCTTGTATCGTGTAAAAAATGTGCAAATTTAATAGATTATTTAGTAGCTATTTAGTAGCTTTTGCGGTAGGTAATAGAATGATTAAGGAATTAGTAAAATACTTATTTTTTACCTAAAAAAATGACAGTTATTGTTTTATAATAAGGAATGTGTCTAAAATATTTCGCTTTTCTGTAGTTTACTTTGTGGTATTAAAAAATGTTGGTGTTACAATATATAAGTACTGACAACGTCAATGTATAATAGTTTTATTTTACTTATTTAAACAATATTTCTTCTTAATTTCTACTCCTTCTACTGTTTTATCCCTTCCGTCGTTAATTTCTTTTTCTTTTTCTTAGTTTCTTTTTCTTCTTTTCGAGGTTATGTAGCTATTCTACCTACCGTGCGACCTAGTTTATCGCAAATAAGAATTATGTGTGCTGTAGATAAGACGACGAATCCAAAAGGACGAGTCCAACTCAAATTATTTATAATTTTCATTTGTTTGTTTCCTTCCGTCTCGACCTCTAAACATTTTAAGCATATTAGAATTTACGAATATAATTTAGTTTTCGCCAGAATTACAATTTAAATATCAAATTGTAAATTTTGCGCATGACGGATATAATCGTCAAACACAATTAACTGGTTAATTATGCTTATAATAAAAAGCAATATATAAATATGCAAAAGCCAGAAACTGGCAAACTTCAAACAAGAAAATGCGAATAATAACACAGACGACAATAAACGGTGAAACTGGCCGAAACCGGCTCGACATCAGTTCTTCACGGAAGAAAATCTATTCCCGAAGTATTAAAGTTGAGTAATGAAGTTTCGTTCACGAAAACTTGCTATCTACCGCCGCCGATTGGAAATTCGAAGGAGCCGGCTGACAAATTGCAGGAAATTGATCGGCGCTCGTGTCTTAATCCATAAGAAGCCGCCGCATTCTTAATTTACCTTCATTTATCACAGTCTCGTTAAAATCCTCCACCCACCGTTCCCTTCCTCGAGAAACTTGGGAAAACCCCCGAGGTCGATAAACAAAATAAACGAGGAGCAGTCGGAGCTACGTGTACATCACTATTTTATACCCAAAGTGCATTTGTACCGAGAGAACACGATTTTGCTACGATAGAAACCCGAATCGAAATCTCAACATTGTAATTAGTACTTCCTGTAGAATGAGAACTATGACGGAGTGATTAATCTTTCTTCTCAGCATTTCTGCTTCTTTGAGACAGAGATTAATCTTATTGAAAGCAGAGTATAAATATTGTTATTTCACTATATATGTACTCCGGGAATTAATGAAAATTTTCGCACGTGTCGTTATGGCACATGGAACAATTACCGTGTCCAGAAGTACCTTAAAAGTACCTTCAAAGTACCTTCAAAGTACCTTCAAAGTATCTTCAAAAATATACTGAACAAAATTCGTGAATAAATTACTAAACAATAACTAATAAATTGATAAATAATTACAGATGCTCTTAAGCATAGCAGTTACATTTTTCTGAAAAAGATGCGCAAAAGATTCAAAAATATACTGAACAAAATTCGTGAATAAATTACTAAACAATAACTAATAAATTGATAAATAATGACAAATGCTCTTAAGCATAGCAGTTACATTTTTATGAAAAAGATGCGCCGTTCAATAGTTTAAACTGACTGCAAACAAATTATAATTAGGTTAACGTAGAATTACCAAACCAGTCGATTTTTTCTTTTAGAATTCCTGATACTATGAAAATGTTCTTATTCATTATCTATTATTACAATAAAAATCGTAGGAAGTTTAAATAAATCAAATCTCATCATTGTTATACAACGACATACATTAGTCATGTTCAGAGCTTGGTAGAGTAGTTCTAATATTAAACATTTGGGTCGAAGTGGAGCCAAGTGCCACCATTAACCCTTTGAAACCCTTAAAAATTGGTACAATATTTTTCAAAATATTTGTAATAATATCAGACTCGTTTATATTGTAATATTGTAAATACTGTACTTGCGAATAGCTCAATTTCATACGCATAAATCGCAATAAATCGTATAAAATAGAAATCGTGAGACGTGCTTTGGATTTTAAAATAGCTTCGAGTGCAAAGGGTTAAATTATCCAGGTTATGTTTGGAGTTGGGCGAAACACCATGTATACATTAAAAAGACAAGTCGTCCGTAAAATCGTGTAGAGTGAATATACTCGTCGGAAACGGAACGAATTTTCGGGACAAGCTAATAGGCGAGATAAATGTCGAGCGGTGCATGAGAGAGACAGAAAGAGAGAGAAAGAGAGAGAAAGAGAGAGAGAGAGAGAGGGAAGGAGGAAGACTGCCAGAAGAATCGAACGGGGGCACGGTGTCGAACAGAATCCAGATAAATCGACTCACCCCGAAGCGAAGGCGGCGCTGGCGAGAACACGATCGGGTCGTGATCGTTTATTGGTGTCGACGGACCGGCTGATCGTCCCGGAGCTTACTTAAATAGAAGCACGATCCGATCTCGTTCCCGATTCTCCCGGGCCCACTCAATTTCCTCTGTCGGTATCCGGTGTTCCGCTCCTAACGTATCGCCTCCTCCATTCGCGCGAACTAACTCGCAACACCGTTTATCTCTCGCTTATTAAACTTCGATTCCGTGTTTGCTCGGTTCGACAATCGAGCTAGGTCAATTTTATCGAACAAGCAAACCTCTGCGTTGCAATCCTATATATTTCCGTTGAGATAGGAGTGTATACAGAGAGACGAGTATCTCCATTTGTTAGCGAATTCAGCTCTTCGCCGAAACAACGAGGCTCTTAGTGCCTAGGAAACTCTTATTGCCTTCGTTACTTCGGTCGAAATTCGATCTTTGTTGTTTCTGCGTGCAATTAGGGACTGAGATACGTATTTTAGAACTTCGCCGACTCGCCCGGAGCTTTAAACCAATGAGAAGGTAGACCCCGAACGTAGCCCATAGCCGCCGGTGGGTTAATCTTTCGTTATTAATATTTTATTATATTACTATTTAACGCGTTATTATTATACTATTTCACCCTACCAGCGTTATATATGCGTGACATAACATATTTAAAGAATTTGCAGCTTCTGTTTGACGACATTTTTATGATATTCTATAAAAGAATAAATAAAATAAGAATAAATACGAGAAATATGACTATACACCCTAATACCTTAATGCATGTAAAATTTCAGAATCTATAAATATTGGACATAACGCATAAAAATTACAAAATATTTATAGAACATTCCAGTAAAGACCATTGTTCCATTCTTACTACTTCCAAACGAAGTAGCATTCTCCAGCAGTCCCTGCTATCGCAGCGTCGTTTAGTATTCTCCAGTGTCTTCCAATTTTCTGCATCATTCCTCAGTGCTCCAGTATGTCGGTATCGTTCCTGCATGATTACCTCGCACAACAACCATTCCCACACAGCAGCGAAGAAAAATGTGGCAGCGAGCTGCTACTAAAACCGAAGGAGCTCGAACGAAGCGAACGGCAGAGGCGTTCGCCAATTTTCCCGCGAAGTTCGCGAACTCGCGAGATCCGAGGCGTCTTCCAGTGAGAAAGAAAAACCGGTTCGACCGCTCATGTGCTTGCCAGAGAAAATCCGGATGGAGATTCACGGTACTCGTGCAAACAGTAGCCGGGAATCATTATTCGATGGTTTACGAGCAGTTGGCGGGTCTCTGGCGACGACGCTGCTGGATGGAATTCGGCTGTGGTCTCTATCTTCGTCCAACTCTCACTCATATCTCTCTCTTTCTCTCTTTTTCTCTCTCTTTCTCTTTATTCTATCTCTTTCGCTTTCTTTCTGACTCTTTATTCTGTCTCTTTCTCTTTCTTTCTGTCTCTCCCTCTTTCTTTTTCTTTCTGTCTCTCTTTCTCTTTCTCTTTCTTTCTGTTTCTCTCTCTTTCTCTTTCTTTCTGTCTGCCTCCCTCTCTTTCTCTTTATTCTGTCTTTTTCTCTTTCTTTCTGTCTCTTTATTCTGTCTCTTTCTCTCTTTCTCTCCCTCTTTCCCTTTATTCTGTCTCTTTCTCTTTCTTTCTGTCTCTCTCTTTCTTTTTCTTTCCGTCTCTCTTTCTCTTTCTTTCTTTCTGTCTCTCTTTCTTTCTCTTTATTTCTGTCTCTCTCCCTCTTTATCTTTCTTCCTGTCTCTTTCTGTCTGTCTGTCTCTCTTTATCTTTCTTTCTTTCTCCTTCTGTCTGTCTCTCTCTCTCTCTCTTCCTCTTTCTTTCTGTCTGTCTCTCTTTCTCTGTCTCTCCCTCTCACACGCATACTCGCTCATCTCCCCCTCCCCCCCAATTTCTTCATCTTGCCGGACCCCGAGACCCTCGGTCAGGTCGCGAGATGGTTTACATTTCGCGAGAAACAGCGGAAAGAAGCCCGAGGAATGGCGGATATCGCGAGCATCCCCGCAGCTTTCCGGATTTTTACCGCCTTCTGCGAGCGGAGTGTTTACTGGCGGGCCTTAGAGTGGCCCCGGCCTCTTCCTTTTCCTCGTCAACGTTTTTCTTGCACTTTATTCGACCCGGAAGCGAACGTTTCCTCCTCAAGAAAATAGGAAACGAATCGCCGAGTTTGTCGGCCGCTGCAGGTCACTGCGGGTCGTTGCAGGTCGTTGCAGGTCGTTGTAGGTCGTTGCAGGTCGTTGCAGGTCGTTGCAGGTCGTTGCAGGTCGTTACAGGTCGTTGCAGGTCGTTGCAGATTATGGACAATTGCGACGTTTCCATGAAATGCTGAATAAACAACTGCTTTTGTTGAGAACACTGCTTTATATGAATAAAAGGTCCTAGAGTAATTACTAGACTGCGAGTTTTTACACAAATTAAAAATTTTCTGCATCAATTGCAACACTAATGTGTTAAACAAACTATAGTCACTTGATTTATATTCTATAACCATTCCTTTTTCTTTCTCTTTTGTTGAACGTCAAACATTAAATTAACTAATTATTACTAAATATCATCGTTTTGTAAGGGTTTTAAAAATCAACGGTTTTTTTACCCCGGTATTTTGCCAATTAAAAAACTTCTATTCATTATTCCCATCTACTTATATTTTTATTATTATTAATATTATTATTATTATTTTCATTACTATTATTACGTTAAATTCTTATAAGAAAATTAAAAGGGTATCAGGCTCGTTCATGCTAAACGAATGAAGTTAAATTAAATTGAAAATACGGTTCCTAATGAACCAAGAAAAATTCAAACAACGTTGCAGATTTTGCTGGAAATAATGACGAGCACGAGCGCATCGCATCGATTTTGCGTCGCAACTAAGCTCTACGAAGTATTGCAACCAGGAATTGCATCACGGGCGGTCACATTCGGGAAACTGGATGCACAAACGCGTTCCGGAGGCATCGCAGAAGAAAATTGATTCGGATGAGACCCCGTCCTTGAGAAAATCGATTTCGGTTTCGGACTTTTTGGCGTTCCTAGGCGAACTCGACTCGACTCGACTCGCGTCGCAGAAGCGAGCGGTTCGTTATAGAAAAGTTCGAGCCGGAATTACAGGGAAATATCGACAGGATGCTTCCGAGGCAATTACGAGCAACGACTCGGTCGTTAAGCGAGAGTTATCGCTCGACCTTGGCTCGGAAACCCGCGACGATATCGAAAAAGCGCGGAATATACGGGCTTTGATACTTCGCGCGTCGCGTTTATTGCAACAACTTGCATGTTTAATCCGGCCGTTGCCGCGGACGGCTATAATCAGCCGCTGTTAGCTGTGTTCTTTCTGCGTAGAACGCTTCGAAATTATTTTTCTACCGTTCTCTCGCTCGGCTTGGCAAAAATCGGGCCTCTCGACCGTGTTTCTTCTGGAAGCAGCATTGTTGCTGCGGGGTATAATTTGGCTGGTTCATTTGTTTTTGTGCGAGATCGTGTAATTTCAGGTTGCGATCGATGCTGTTCTAATGACCACTTCGCATCGATTCTCTCAGTCGTACATTATGACTTTCAGTATTATCATCCTTATTTTTCAAATATTATCACTCAATATTATGACACTGTTCTTTATTCTTCATTATTGTCACTTTTAATTATTCAATTATTTCGATTACTTGTATTGTTTTATTGTGTCATTTGACTTTGTCATACTTTGTCCCCTTGATCGACTAAACCAATTATTATTATTATTATTGTTATTGTTATTATTGTTATTGTTATTATTATTGTTATTATTATCTAATAGAATGTTCTTTTAATTTCCAAATTAATTCTTTGATCATTTTTCTTTTTATATATTGATCATTAGACTGTTGATATTTATACTCTTCTTATTTATTACTCTAATAGAATGTTCTTTTAATTTCCAAATTAATTCTTTGATCATTTTTCTTTTTAATATATTGATCATTAGACTCTTTACATTTATATTAAAATTGTCCAACTTAATTTCTATGAAATACAAGTCAGATAAAACTGTCTTTTTTCTCTGAATAATCTTAATGAGATATATAAAATACAAAAATATTCTCAAACTGCATAAAAAATGCATAAAATCCGCAGTCTACGAATCACGCGTATCGCACACGTTAGAATATTTTATAAATAAATAGGTACACAGGCAGCAAGCAGAACGATATCGAATAAAAGATCAATAGACAGATTTCCCAAAGCTAGCTGAATTTCTTCTCGAACCTTAAAAACGTTCCACAAGACTTTTCCGACCAATCGAACGTTTGCCATCGACCGAAACCTCGATACCGGCATTCGAATAATTTAGGGATCTAGGATCGGTCTCCAAAAAGCTGAGTACGGAAAATATGAGCACGGGAACTCGGCTTTTCGAGCAAGAAGCAGCTCGTTAATTTCTGTCGGCTGGACGCAGCGGGATTGTTACGCAGTTTTTATCGCAACCCGTTCGCTGTCGACGCGGACACGAGGGTGAACAGAAACACCTAAACCGGACAGTGATATTCATAACACCGTCAACCTTTTTCCAACTCATTCTTCTTCGTTTTAGTCGACTTGCGGTCGCATCCGCGCAGATTTCCGACAGAATCTGGTTTCCGTTTTCCGTGTTACTTCTCTAGTTTATTCCACCCTCGTTTCCTCTGCCATTCTCTCTCTTTTCCTATTTCTATTTCTTTCTCTCTCTTTTTTTATCTCTCTCTCTTTTTTATCTCTCTTTCTCTTTCTCTCTCTCTCTCTCGCTCTCTCGCCGTTACAGTTCGTTGTTTCCACGTGTCTTTGATTTACGCGGCGCTATATTACGTCCCCGTGTCTCGTAGTCGCGGGATTTCTTCCGTAAACGGACAAACATATAAATCCCGCGATTCCACCGAAAAGAGGACAGTTTCAGACTCGGCTACGACAGACTGGAAACGAGATATTTCAAAATGTTCCAGTAATGCGCGGTAACACGCATATCTCTCATAAATGCATGGAACTCGCAGCCTTGTTGTAACATGCATTCTGGATAATTACGTTCCATTGTATCGATCGATGAATGGTGGGAGTTGAGTCTATTCTAATTCAGGATTATGAGCGTCCCATTGGTGTTTTAAATTTATTGCAGATACTGACTAAAGAATATATTGAACGCATACGTAACGATTATAATAACTCTCTCTCTCTCTCTCTCTCTCTCTCACTCTTCTATTTATGATACAAAGTTCAAATTTTCTACTATGCTCTCGAGATTATCAAATTAAAAATAAGAACTAATCATGGGCACATGAGTGCAATAACAATGATTTACTTACTATTTGTTGTAAATTGTTCTATTTATTCGAATAATAATTCTAGTAAATTATTCGAATAATTCTTCATTCCAGTAAATT
>CM052151.1:9401721-9415179 GCA_028455555.1 Augochlorella aurata | reverse complement strand
GCAACGAGCATAAACGTTCCCAACAAACATAGTGTAATAAGTATAGTTAAGATCCACTCCACCGCTCAGCGAGCCATTGTCAGGGCGCGCACTCAGGGGAAGAAAGGATGATCCGATCGCGCCCCGGATCGAGATCCTTGTTCCTCGAACGGACCGTCGAGCAACTCGTGGGAAACTGGTCGGATTTTTCGAGGGGCATCATTTTTATCCGGGCAAGTGGGTCGGCGTGGGTTTGTACGGGGAACAACACCAGATAGAAAGGCGATGACAGAGTGGAACACTGGGTCAGCCTTCGAGCAATCGGTTTCAGCTTCGTGTCGGAGAATCTCTTTCGCCCCTGTACCCGCGGAACAGGAACAGTGGATCGGGTCGAACCATGGTCGGACTTGGCGTTGTAAAAGAGTCGATTATCGAAAAGTATAAACTGCCTGAATGCGAAAGACGAACTCGAGGAGGATCATATGTATATCTATTATACTTGCGTAGTCGGTTCGAGGGATGCTATAATTAGACTGCGAGTTTTATACATTTTCATCGAAAATAAAAATAGGTGTTATAATTTAGTTAACTAGGCGGAATCGTTTAAAAAAGAACGAAATTTCTATGTGGTTTATATTCTGTAAAATTAACGGAGACAATTTTTATTTAGCATAAAGGTTGATGATTTTGCGATTTGTACTGCAATTGTTTCAAAGATGAAATTGTTTAATAGCTAAATGTTTCGACATTGCATCAACATTGGTTTGTAGCTCGCGATTTTCGAAAAACAACCCCTATTCTAATAGAAACGTCGAAGGGAAAAGGGGTAGCTTTTAAGGGAGCTAATATAATACAGGTAAATATATCGGGTTGGCATGAAAATAATTTCGGTTTCGAAGCAACTATTACATCACTATTACACGACTATTACACTATTACATTACCTCATATCTATATTACTCAAAAAGTCGTCATATCAATATTAATATTACTTAAAAAGTCGGCAGCGTCAAAGATGCAAGTACGAAATGAAAATAATAGCGCGTTCCCGGAGAAGGTAACTCTATGATTCACAGACTCCGGCAAACGATTGTTGCATTCTTTCCGCACGACGGCCTGTCCACATCGATAACGCAGCGGGAGCGCAAACGCTTTTCTCCGGCAAGCATTGCGATTCGAATTAGAACAGCGCAACGCCAGAGGAATTCCGCACGGAATGCGATTATGCGTCCGATACGAAGAAACAATATAGATTCAGCGCGGTTCGCCGTGAATCGGGAACAATGTCACGCGCTGCGCGTGATCAGGGTGCGCGATGCACTGCGGGGAGCCAGTCAAGGGAGGCGAAAATCTTGTTGCAGGTCCGTTTAAGCATTTAGAGCTCGCGATGCGGAGATTCGAATTCGATGTCGCCCCTGGGAGCCGGGATTTTGGACTAAACGGCTTGTGAAATTATTTAGTGGCTGGCCATTTTGTCGGAGATGAGGAACTATGCGATGCTGTTGAATTTTCAACAATAGAATTGAAAAATCGATATGGTAAATAGATACTTTTCGATCATTCGATATGAGCTAATCGCGAAAAAAGCGACGATGAATTGTGTCTCCTCTGGCCGGTGTATTGTTTAATTGTCAGCGTTGCCAGGAGGTATATAGCGCCATCGATTCCCTGGCAACACTATTAACCCTTTACACTCGAAGCTATTTTAATTCGAAATTCAAAATATGTTTTATGATTTCTATTTTATATGATTTATTGCGATTTATGCAAATGAAATTGAGACTATTCGCAAGTACAGTATTCACAATATTAACAAACTTTCAGTAAAGATTACTATAGACGAACCTAATATTATTACAAATATTTTGAAAAATATTATACCAATTTTTAGTGGCGCCTCAGAGTCGCCACTCGAGTGCAAAGGGTTAACCGAGTTGAATCGAGATAGCGTAGACATCCCGTAAAAAGTCAACGTATCTTCTTTAGTTAATAAAAAATTGAATTAATTCGATGCTAGTAATATTAAAGAGGTATAACCCCTTGAACCTAATAAACCGATTTACCAAGTAAATTTAACGTATTGCAAATACAACTACAGTCACGCGCAAGTTACTATACCATAATATAAAATAATCTATTATAACCATACTAATCAATATCGTATAACAGTGAACAGTCGACAAATTTCCTCATAATTTCATGCGGAAGTTTACTGTCAATGCTCAAATTCAATAAAAAATATTTTATACCTCCCTTGGTTAATAAAAAATATTTGTTCACACAGCAATACAATTCTAAAAGATAGTATAGGAATTAAAAAGCCACACAAACCGCAACATGCTCGTCAACGTTAAATTATCAACAAATTCAATGCTACTTGTAGATAATTTTGCCGCTATCAAAATGCAATTAGGCCAATAGACGATGCATTGTTCTCCCAGCACAGTGTCGCTCGAGAAAAGCGAGAAATTTCATCGAAATCGGAGAATGCAGATTCGAGTGTCTCGGAAACATAAGATATAAATTGGATTTTTGAAATCGTCAGAGTCCTCGATGAAAGAGCATCGATAAAGATGATCCTTCGGCAGGAACGGGAGAAGCAAACGCAACATTCCAAGGAGAAGAGAGCGGACACTCACCTCTGGTTGCGGTTTCAGCTTCGGCTTCAGCTTCTGCCTTGGCAGCAGCCAACGCCGCTCCGCGCCGCGTTCTCCGCTCTTCGTTTATCTCCTCCCGCCAGTTTCTGCCGCGTGTACACGTAATCGGAGACCGTGCCCTGCGACAAAGTGTCCCCAGATTAGATTGGCAACCTTCGACCAATGCGAATTTCACGCGCGAAACTTCTGCTAATTGCTCTACCTCGGCCGACCCAGGCGAATTACCAAGAGACCCAGACTTTGCCAAACGCGTCTCGCTTTATTCGACGCGGTAAATATTCATCGAATTCATGGCTCTCTTTGTACTACACCTTGCGGTACCGTCTCTAAACAAGGATAAACCGATCGAAGTCAACCCTTAGCACTCAAAGAACTTAGATCTGATGCTAGCGACGTATTTGTTTGCAATGCGGTAATCGACGTTTCGAATAGAATATAAAACGGTACAAAGTTGAAAGTAATTGTATTGTTTAGAGCAGAATGTTTCAGCAGACGAGAGATATTTGTTATGTATATTATCTTCCATACGAAGAGAAATTATGTACTATGGATTTTCTTTTTTTATTCTACGTTTAAAGCCGCATCAACCACCAGATGGGTTATTAGCGACTCAAGACAGACTTAAAGTTTGTTATACAATTGGGACTGTTTCAGGAAATGCAGTAACTTCTCGATTGCTTCCTTGTTCTCCAGTGTGTCTTCTAAAGGAGGTCTGATATTACAGTATTGTCTTTCTTTATATCAAATATATAAAGAAATATTTATTTCATAAGAATTCGCTGACGTATTTTCATCAAAATCGTCGAGCCTGTACTCGCAAAGTTTCCTATCAGATTTTATGGTCTCGTTGATTTTTGCCGCGTATATGACGGCATTGTTGTTATCGTTAATTATAAAAATGCCAAAGAGATAGATTAAAACATTCATATGCGTCAAAATATACGTAAATGATTATCGAATGTTCAATACACCTGTTCAGAACGAATATAAACTACTTATTATTCTAATCTGACTAATTATTGTAATCTTGCGAGCAGCGATGCTTAGAACGCAGTTTCACACAGAAATGTTTACACATCGGAAAGGGACGTCGAGCAAATAAATCGCACGTTGCCATGATGCGCGAGCTACGAAGGAACGCGGAGGCCGTCGACGGTGATCGAGAATGGAAGGAACGCGTGACAAAATGTCGGGATATTTGGTAAAGCGTGCGACACGGCCTCGTGACTCATAACCTCGGGAGAAGGTGGGCAAATGCAGGTAGGCATTTCAGTGGTGGGCGGCCTCTCGAATTCTTGTCGTGTCGTTAGCACTCGGCCGAGAACGATCGGGCTCACGCTCGTTGGGGAAACGATCGTTCAACCGTCGCGCGTCGATTAAATAAAGAAGCAAAGGCCTTTTTGCTCCGAGCATTCTATGCCATTGTGGAAGGTATTTTCGGTGACTTTTACGGCTGGCCGGTTCTCCGGCGAGGTAATGAAGGAATTAGTTAGCTCCTAAACCTGTACACTGGGTGTCCCACGCAGAACCGACCGTGAACGACAACAATGTATTATATTCTTTATTTTCGGTTCATTCGGCAATCGTCCAATAAATAGATATATTATTTTTTTATTTTATCTTATATAATAAATAGAAATATTATTTCCTGGAATTTTTGGTACACCATAACCTCAAAGTAGCCCTTTTAATTTACTGCTCACTAGGTTCAAATTGTTAGTTTCCTTATACTAAATGGTGCAAAAGAATCAAAGACGAGATTCAAAATGAACTGAAGAAATGCCGGAAAGGAAATTGTCAAGATTTTGAGCTAACCGCAGTGTATAAAAATTGAGAAAAGCGTGTCGTCTGTGTTGGTAACTGCCATCGAAACGAATCATCCTGTATACACGAATCTTACCGTGCTGGAAGATCGTAGGCCGAAGCGAGCCGTAATGGACGTCCAGAAACGGTACACACGACTCACTGGACTTTACTTCACTGCACCTCGCGCGAGCGAGAACCACACACATACACAGAGCGAGGAGCACCGACACACACAGAACCAACGAGCACAGCGCAAGCAACTCGGTGCGCGTTTCACTCTTACAGGAACGATTCCGTTTTTTCTCTGGTCCGCGACCTCGTCGAGACGTCCGTCGATCGCGTCACCGCGAAATCCGAGAGATCGCGAGCTCTCTTTCCCAGCAACGACTCCGAACTCCCAGCTGTGCGGACACAGCGACCACCGATTACAAATTCCAACGATCCCGCCACGCTCTCAGGATGTCTGACAACGCTGATGGACTGGCTGGAACATCGGTTGCCGGAACGATTCGTAGATCTCGGACGAGAAATCGTCGAGATCGAGGTCCCACGTTTCCCAGGAGATTCGGAATCCGTGGATTCCGACGCGTCGAGGGTCCGGTCGCTCGGAACGCAAAAATCGCTATCGCTCGCGATCGGAAACGGTAGAAACTGCGAAACGCGGCCTAAAGCGCGAAGCCTCGAGCTCCGGACGATGCTCCGACGATTTGAACGAGCTTTGGACTCTTCGGACGAGGATCCTAGCATCCTAGCGTCGGCCGAGGGACGCCGATCTCTTCGATCGGAGTCGGAGTTGCGACACGGTCCTCGAGATCTCTGCGTACGCGGTGAAGCGCTGCTGACGAGGCGGTCCCATCGTGTCTCTGGGACCGGTCCGGAGTTGCTGAGGTCATTTTCGAGGAACAGCGAGCCCGAGACTTCCTCTTGTCTCTTCGAGGAGCTGGTAATTCGCACTTAACACCGCCGATTGCACGGTGAACGCGACTTTTCGTGCCGGAGTTTTTCGAGTTGCCGAGGATATTCGAAGAGAGACGAACGATTTCGAGGGTCTAGAGAATCCGGAGGATCCTGGGGATCGATTATCGGTGGAGAACGTTGGAGAGGAACGGAGCCGCGATGAACCACGCACGACCGCCGTGAAAGCGACACGACACTGGATGAGAACGGGCAACAGGTTCGTCGGGTTGCCCTGAGGAACGTGACCACAGTGAGAACGGGAGGGGAGGGAGGATAGGTAGGTATACTGGCCAGGTAAGCCAGTGCCGCCATTGCTGCTCCTGACGCAGCATCCACCGATTTCCAGTGGCGTAAACGCCGTGCCAGCGCCGATATGTCCCGATCACTACCGACTCTGTCGAGAACTTGCTCCCCACCGTCATCGTTCGGCTCGCCTTTGCATTATTTATACCTCGGTTCCCTTCCCTTCTTGCCTCTCCCTATTACTACTATCGTCGGCACGCCTCTGTACAGGATTTTCAGCTAATTTGATAATGGTTCGCGGACACCGGGCTGCAGACGCCGTTCTTATCGACCAGTCCTGGAAGGACTCTATCGCGCAAGCTGCATAATGCTTGCGATTGTATTCCAATGCTGCCGTAGTCCCAGAAGAAGCTTATCACTCTCGATAATTCGGGATTTATCGAGACGAGGGGTTTATCAGTTTTAACCAGGTTGCGAAAGAGAATACAAGGTTTATTAGCTAGGACTTGGAAATATCTTTATAAATATTTGAAGTCCTTGATTCAGAAAAAGATTGTCAACAAATGCAGAGAGATTAGCAGCCAGTAATTGCATCGAAACAGGTCACGGATTGTGGAGATCGGTTCCCTCGGGTGGCAGAACGCCGGCTATCAAATGGAAGAACGCGCCCATTCATGGCGGTTCGCATTGGTGACAACCTGTTGCTGCAGTGGCGTAATCAGAATTTCGTCTTTCTAATGGAAGAGTCGGATCACCCGGCGACCCTTCCTCCGATAATCGTAAAGTCGAGCAACCTTCAGCCAGCTCTCCCCAAATTTTTGCGTCGCATAACTTTAGACCGCAGCTGCAGAAGTATATGCTGCAGAAAGTTACACCGACGAGTACGCTAACGAACTTTCTATGCATGCAGCTCGCTGCGTTTCGAGCAGAATATTTTAGGTTTGGACCGAAAATAAAACCGAAGACTGCGCGAACGTTTCGCGTTGCTCTGTCCCGTTTTGCCTCGTGCATTTGCAACGAAATGGAGTTATTAACCATTGAACCGTATCAAAGGGAAACACGGAAAGACCATTGTGCGGATACTTTCATTTCCCGTTAAGCGCCGCTTGTGTATCTTTCGTATACCTTTGGTATACCTTTTGTGCGCGGATAATGCCCAAGGCGAGGATCTCCGACTATCCGCAAAACGACCGAATGGAAGCGTTAATGGCCGCGTCAGCTGGACTGTTCACGAGCACCGGATTCGAAAAAGGTCTCTCGAAACCAAAAAATTCGTGCAACGTGCTCTCTGATCTACGCCACTGCGATCCGACGGATCCTCCGCCGTTCAAGAACAATGCCAGCTGTGGACTACCTGTTGTACGGATCCGACTCAGACTCAAACTAGGCTCTCATTGAGGCGCAACTGCACCTGCTTCTATTTGCTCTACCTGGCTTTTTGTCCCGCTTCGATTTACAAACTCGTGTTGTACCGTGAGGCTGATTTTAACCTAATTCAAACTCTCGAAAGGAACGATATAAATATCATTTAAACATTGGACAATACAGTTTCAAATCAAATAACATTTACAACTACCAGATAGATCAAAATGATTTGATTTTAATTCATTACCAAGATCAGAAGCAATTTTAAAACGAAATTATAACATCGACATATTTGCAGGCCCACATAATATGCTAGAACTACGCCAAACATAAATAAATAGGCTTCGACAGTGTCTATGAAAAATTAGATGCCGTCGAAAGTTTCGTGAATCGACTATATCGAAATTCATAATTCAAATCGCTGGCGCTCTAGCTCGGCCGGTAAGGCAGATCGCCCTCCAGATAAAGTTACTACGTATTCGAGATAGTGACAACGCGAGTCGCTGTCAAAGATGTACACTCCGCAGAAGTTGCAGTACGTAGCGAGAGAAGGATCCAGGAAAAAGGCGGGACCGTAAAAACAACAGAGTAGGATGCATCGAACGGATATTACTGGTCCCTCCCTCTGATGCAAAACAGTCGACATTGCCAGCTCTTGTCTTGATCCAGGATAACCTCTTGGCCCGATCGAAAAACAGTAACTATTGCCACGTACGATCATCGGGGCCACTCCTCCTCAGGATGGCGTCTCTTCTGTTGAATCAGGACGACGTCCAGATCAGAATACCGTCAACGGAAGTCATTGACGGTGTCACCTACTATTGCATCGAGGTTAGGATTGCTTCAATCAAATGGACTGTGAGGCACAGGTGAGCAGCTAGTGTCCCAAAGGCACAATGACCTACATACTATAAACGTCACTTTGTCCTTGGAAAAATATTATGCGACTTCAGACCTTCTAGAAGAATCCTAGACTACTGCCACATCAATACATTTGGAGTCAAGATCCAAAGAGCTCTTTGTTTCAGATCTATTCAAGGACTTGCACATCAATTAGCATATAATAGTTATTGCATGACTAAGCGAAGTCGTTGATGCCAGACTTAAAACAATAGCATATTTTTCCAAACAATATTTTTTTCAATGTATAAAATTGTATACAATAATATTGTCCACTAATTACAGATACCGTGACTTTGCAGAGATGCACTATAAGCTTGTGACAGAGCACTGTGTCGAGAAAGATATCCTGCCACCGAAGAAACTGATAGGCTATAAGTGCGAAGCCTTTGTGGAGAAGAGGAGAATTTGCCTGGAGATCTATCTGTGCGCAGTCTACCACTATTTAAAGAAAGCAATGCCTAGAGAATTGGCTGTGTTCTTAGATCTGCATGTGTACGATATATTTTTCTTACTGCAAAGCATGGCTTTGGAGTTCTTCACAGAGGGCGATAGTCTGCTTCAAAAGTCAAAGACCTACAAATTTAATCCTCTACAGGTGAGGAAACATCTCCAAGTTTTTACTCGATAACAAATCTAATGAAACACTTGTTTTTCAGTTGTACGCGATTAGCGAGCGATTGAAACAACCTTGTTCGTTGTTGGAGGTGGTAGATAAGAAGTACGACTTCAGCCACGTTCTAGACTTCAATTCCCATTTAACTGGACTGGTGGTCGAAAGTAACTCAGAGCCCTACAAAGCCAGCAATATCAACACATCGGCGCTACCGATAGAATTATCCAGCTTCAAGAACATAGAGGACCTAACTATTGATCAATACCCGGTAGAGAAGATCTACAATATGGGCAATCTTAGGGACACTGTTGTAAGGTTGTCGGTGAACCACACGAAGCTGAGGAACATCGTTGAGTTCGCGATGTGCGAGGAGGTGCACAAGGGCATGGAAAACGCAAACGATTCCCACGTCTGGCTAAAAGTCACTCATCTGGACCTGAGCGACAATCGGATAGAAGTGATCGACGAGGCGATCAAGTTACTGCCGCACATAGAGTGTCTAACTCTGAACAACAACCTTCTGTCGGAAATCTCAAACGTGACCTTGCTACCGAGACTCTCTCACCTGTATCTGGCGTCGAACAACTTCACAACACTTCCTGACGACCTCCACACGAGGCTCGGCTACATCGTCTACATAGATTTGTCTCAGAACAAGCTGACCTCTTTATCCAGTTTTTCAAAACTATACTCGCTGGAGGGTTTGGACGTCAGTTGTAACCGAATAGAAAAGATCGAAGAGGTGAAGAACATTGGACATCTGCCATGCTTGGAAAATCTGAGATTAACCGGTAACCCCGTGTCGACTATCGTTGACTATAGGGTGAAGGTGTTGGAGCCGTTTGGCAAGAGGGCAGCTGATATATGTTTAGATAACGAGATACCTAATCAAAAGGAGCTGGACACCGTGTCCGTTCACCAAGCCCTTCGCATTGCCAGAGAAGGTAAATCGCCGACCTTCACGGCTTCCGATGCGCCTCTTTTCTCCGCAGAGATACCAAACATGTAGGACAGGCTCACCTGTGGCCAACAGGTGCCTCGAGTGCAATGCTCCGGAGCAAACAGCTCCGAAGTCGAACGACAACGATGGCGGCAACAATAGTGGACTCGAGTGTTCGACACCCGTGTCGCGTTCCGATAATAATCTGAAAAAGTAGTTTATCAGAACTAAAGAACGAAGGAGCCGGTCCTCCGTAAAGCAATCCGTGCCCCCACGCCCTAGGTAGGGAAGCGTGAATTTTATTCTAGGGACGATAGACTTTTCGCGCAACAAGACACTTTCATACGAATTCGTACCCTGAATGTCTCCCGTCGACTTGACATATATACCTTGTAGAAACGAACAGAACAATGTTACCTCGGAACCATTACACAAAATGGCACGAATGCACGGGAAGAGAGGTTCTCATTTTGAAATTCCTCTGCGAATCAAGCAAAAACATTGGTCTCAAAACCTCGTCTGTTTTATATCATATTTATTAACGGTCGATAGCGTCGATGCTTTTTATCGCCTTTTGACACGATGATATCCAGTCAGTATGTTATATACCAAAACAGTAAACGAGTAGTATAAGCGCTAGACACGTCGATTATGTTGTACGTTGTAATTCGAAACCAGATGTTAGAACGGATACTAGAGTCGGTTGCGAAAGTCGGTATACAGTTGAGAAACTTCAAATATCTCATTATTTTGTTCACTATTTTCTGAATATTGATCGAATATTGATCGTTTTGATTCCCAGGAGAACAAGTTCATTTCTTTTAGAATCTAAAACTATTGTCGATTTCTAAATATTTGAAATTTGTCGAATGTATGCACATTTTCATGATCTATTGCGAGTTTGAGAATTGTCGTTCTCTCTGTTTTGAGGACAACGCGTCACCCTGTCGCAAATCGGTGTATATGAACAGAAGCAGTTTCTAAGATTCTTTTATCGATATAATTGCTTTTATATTGAATATTGCGCGTTAACCGTCGTATATTTTTTATACTTGAAGGCAGTTTTAAATCGAAGCGAACCGATTGGTTGACGATAGCGGTTTAGGATTTATGGCAACTTGGCTCGACAAATTACTAAGCTACTAATTCCTCTGCGAAACTTCGCATATTTACGTTGCAGTCAATTCGACAACATTGCAGCTAAAGAACGTTTTAATTCTCTTCGCGATTGACTTCGGCAAATCAAAAATAATACTCGATTATATTATTTTCTTTGTTCCACGAGTGCTGGGTTGAAACAAACACTACCGTGCAATTATTAAACAATATAAATGCATCCTGCAATTGGTTCTAAATGCAACTACGTCGATTTTGATTAAGGTTCGATATTTGCCGAATAAATGTTCGACGCTTTGCGATGAATTTCCGATGGCAGTGTCATTTGATTTCGACGATGATTTCCAGCACCTGCAAAATCGTTTACACGACTATGTTTTGAACAATCTAACCAGGTTCGGTGCATTAATTTTATAATGGTTTCACACGATCTATACATGTACATAAGATGATAGAATATTTTGTTAATAAACGATTATAATAATGAATCAATAAACTGTGATAACCCGTGAACGAACTTCGTGTTTTATTGGAATTTGTGTTACTTTTCTGGAAAAAGCAGTTCCCAAGCATCGCAAACCTTTCGTTGTAGTCATCGATGGTGGGCGGAGCTACTCATGCGACTAAAAAATGTCGTCCCATTGAGAATCGTCGAGTGAATAAACACGATGTTAACTTACCAGTTAAAGCACCACTATGGAGACAATTTCTTAATTGACACGATTGTTTATTGGTCGACCGAGGGACGAGAAGGGGTTCGATCAAGACGGTGCTCGTAAGACGGAAATATTCGTGACTTTTGCAACAAAATTTAAAGTATATCAATCAAAATTCTAACTATAAACCAAGAATTTTTCAATCTAATTTAAAAAATTAATTTATATATCAAAAATGTTTTAAAACGATATTGGATAATTTTTAAAATTATCTCCCCTATTCTTAGTCGAATTTCCCAATATCCAAAAATTATAGACCACTCTAAATAGAAGCTATAGTGTACATAAAAATTAAGAAATGTTCTACTTTCGTCGTTTCCTGCAAGGTTGGTCAAGGTTCAAAAAACATTGAAAGAAGGAAAAGCTCGAGAAAAAGAAACTGGAAACCAAGAAAGGTTCTGGAAGCACCTGGATAATTAAAAAGGATCTAACACCTTGAAGGTTTATTTTTATTTAAACTTCCACATTGTTCGCATTACCTTTTAAACATTGTACGTATCTCGACAATAGTAAAATATTCATAAATAATAATAGTAATCATCATCCTCATAATCATCATCATCATCATCATAATCATAATTATCATCATAGCGATGCTTACATATTCTAAGCATTCTCGTGTTATAGTCTTTTAACGTAGTACCTAAAACTAACACATACATAAGTTATCGTTCACGGAAGATCGCTCTTCCGTTTCCGTTCGATTTCACACGACAGTAATATTGAATTTATCGTCCTGCTTCTGCTCGTGTTCTTCCCCCCCAAGAAACGACATCCAAAAGATTATAAGATTATATTTCTCAATATATAGACTTTTTACGATTCTCAAAGGCAATGCGTGTTCCTGAAAAAGTTTTTGTTACTTCTAAAAAGGAAGTATATATATCAAAGCGTCAAAAAAGCTGCTCGTACCAAAAAATCAAGAATAATTTATCAAACATTCTCTCCCACAATTAACAGCGGCGTCCAACGCGCCGCTCTCATGCCTCAACGATCCTAATCGTTTACTTTTTCGTTTTTGCGTCGCGAAACCCTAAACGACTGGTCATGGACTGATCCGCCATTCGATCCCCGAAAACCTCGTCTAGATTAGGCAACTTTTGGTCGGAACGGCTTCCGATCGATGGACCCTAACCCTTTAGCTGCACACGATTCTTTAAGAATCACAGACGGACGATTCGATCGAAGATACCAACCAATCACGGAATAGTCATTGAAAAACCTAAATAAGCTTCCTTACTTAATGAATAAAATAGATGTGCGATCTATTAGTTCAATTTGTGCATTTCTCGTTGATCGACCGCTAAAAGTTGCCCGATCTACGCGCGGTTTAGCAGAGTACCTCGAGCCCGATCGAAAGAAGCTGCGTATCAAACATTTATTCAAGATTTATACAAAACTAGGCGGTTCGACGAACGAACGTTCCCGCGGCCCCCAAGCGAACGATCTCTCTCGCCCACGATTTGATTATCTAGCTTTGATCGATCCACTGGAATCGTTCCTCTGTAAAAAAAAAAGACCGGTTGGCGATCCGCCATCTTTAAAAACGCGTAGAAAACGGGATCCGAAGATTATCGGTTCCTATTGACTTCTCGATCCGCGCGAGAAATCGTTCGTTGGACTCGTGACTGTTCAGGGATCAAGATGGTGGAGCTTCTGTTGACTACCTAGGAGGGTTTGACACCCTCGGAGGTTGGGGGAACGGAAAATGAAAGACGGTAGAGATCGCGGCGGGTGGATCGAAATAAAGAGAAACGAAGGAGATTAGAGAAGAGTAGAATGTTAGAGGTGTGTCTGGGACTTACGATAGTTAGAGTTTATGAAGGACGGGACAGGAAGCAGCGATCTGATACGGACGCACGGATGGTGGAATTTCGGGGAAGGTTTTCTTGAGGGTGTCTCGTTCTCGCGCGTTCGTCAGCTTTCGTTTTTGAATCGCGCCGATGATTTTACTGCTGCGCGATCGGGATCAGCTTCTCGCCCGATCCGATCGCCGGAAGAGGAGCTTCCACGGTCAGGACACCATCCTTGCTCAGCGAGGATTTGATGCTCTCGGGGTTGGTTCCCTTCGGCAGCAGGAACTCGCGGTTGTACTCCCGGTACACCGATTTGCTTTCTGTCTTCTCCTCGTGCTTCGCGTGGACCTGCGCAAAACAATAGCAA
>CM052151.1:9301631-9401621 GCA_028455555.1 Augochlorella aurata | reverse complement strand
ATTCACGTTTTCATAGTTACTGAACATACTTACACATTTATCCCGTTATTTTATGATGGCGATACGAATTAGTTGCATTTGATGCTTGCTAATCGAAGCTCTTGACACGTGGCATAAGTCCCGTTTCTAAGTACTGTGAAAGTTGGACAATTGTGGGATACTTCGTCAAATATTAAGAACGAAGAGTTGCTTTATTGGAAGAAAATACAGTGACAGAATAGTAATTATGTTAACATGATTTGAAGGAAAAATTCGAGTCTTAATAATCGAGTGCCATTTGTCAACCAAGTGGCTCAATTGAACAAAGTATTCGGTCAGATTTTAGGTAACTGTAATTCAAAAGAATTTATCAGACTTTCCTAAAAATCCTATGCAGCAAAAGTTCGACTATAATAACTCAATCATACCTCAATGCATTGTAAAGAGCGCTTGAACTCCGTATCGCCTAGTCACGATACTAATTTTGAAGCTGGAAATATCTCGAAAACTTCTCCATGGCTATATGCGTCGACGAATTCGGTCGACCATCCGATAGCCGGTCATAGAATGACTCAGGAATCAGTCATTCGGTTTATCTCGCCAGCATCGCATCGATCAGCGATACAGTCCGAGTTTGTCGCAACTGCAATTCACGTGATTGCGAGTAACGGCAGAACAAACGGCACGAAATGGTCAATCTAGATGTACATAGCGAGAGAGAGAGAGAGGGAGAGAAAGAGAGAGAGAGAGAGAGAGAGAGAGATTCTAAATTGCAAATGAGATCCCGGTGGCGCACGGACGCGTATAGATCACGAGTAGAGCATGCTAACGAGAGAGACCGTGGGGAGCCTGAGAGCAAGGAAATGCATCGTTAGAGCCTAAGAACAATATAATAAAAGTGCAGAACGCGACGAACGAATCGCCGATTGCCGAGATAAGCTGTTCGGCCACGCGGCTTCTAAATACGTCGATGACACCAGCGCCGGCGATCGGGGCCTCGCTAATCGTCGTGACGCAACGAGAGACGCTAATGAGATTCATTTATACGAAATCCCGTAAGACAGTGGCCGGCGTCGAGCCGCGATATTTGCATGCCATCGAATGGATACTCGATGCTGGCCGGCCGACTGATGCAATCTCTATTTTTAATGCGCCTAGAGGCGCGAGTCGGTTTAGGTGCTGGCCGATTTTACGAGCCGCAGCTTCGGAACCGCGGACTCTTGCGAACGGGACTTTCTACACGTTTCTCAGAGTTTAATCATATTCCATTACCATTTAGGTCATTCCATGTGCATTCAGTTTTATCATTTTGTTGGATAATAGTTTATTTTACACGAATAGTTCAGTCGAGCTGTTGCTGTTAGCATTTGATTCCCTATCGAGCAATTTTGTTCGAATTTGTGCTTTCTAGGTCATGGTTTTTTAGGCAACATGGAAATTGTCTACCCGAATTGATGCGAACAATAGATAGAAAATATTGTAACAGCATTTTTAGAGACTTTTAATCTCTCCACTGCGATATGTTCCAATAATTTCGTCAAAAATGCGTAAAATCTGAGAGATAAAAGAAAAAGATCAAATCTGAGAGCCGTGAATCTTAAATTAAATTTCATCATTAAATTATGACATAAATCCCAGATAACTGGAAAATCTCTTATGACTAAAATACGGACGCATTGAAATCTGCCAATATCACTACTATCTAAGATACCGAGAGAAAAAACCCGCGCTTTCCACTAGAGTATAGCCCAAAGAATTTCGAAAAATTGCCTCATTTTCACTATGTCGTACATATTCTTCCCTGCTCGTAAAAATAATTCTGCAGAGCACGTCACGGAAGATTAGTGCACGCAATCTCGCGGACAGACGATCCGCACGCGGTAATAACGATGGTAAACGAGCGAACCGTGTCCGGGCAGATGCGCCCGGAAAAAATGCAGGTGGAAAAATGCGTTTGGACCGCACCCAGGGGCAGACGCGTGAAAAGGCAGCGAGGCTGATCCGCGCGTTTCGCGGCGAGGGTGGGCGAGGCCCGTCGCGCTAATTGCGTTACGCAAACGACGCTAATGAGAGCTGCGTTTCGGTGCCTAGCAGACGAGAAGCGACGCGACGCTCGTCGCGAGGAATTCTCGTTCTTGGACCAGTTTCGCCCGATCTGTCCGCGCGGACGTCGCTTGCCAACGAACCAAATAGCCTGGCCTTCACCTTGCCAGGCGTCGCCGGACGTTCGAACCGTTGAAGAATCGATCTGTTGCGCAAGGCTGTCGATCTCCGATCCCGTGAAACGATTCTCCAAATTCGCTGGACGATGCGTTCCACTTGTCGGAAGTCGTTCGAGGAGAAAATCGTCGAGCTTCGTTTAGAAGTGGCTCGGTCATTAAACGGTCGTTAACGTTAAACCTAGCGGCGTCGAACGACCGGTTTCATAATTTTTAGTCGATGGTTATTAAAATTATAGAGATGCCGCCGTTAGACATGTTCTTGATCGGCAAATTTATTCAAGGACAAGTTATTTCGCGGCTTGTTTTAACCCTCTGAAGTGGCACTTGAATAATAATGCGTAAAGAAAAAACAAAAGAGTAATATTATTTTCGACGATTTTTATGACTGTTCAAATCACGAAGATAATATTGGTAAACAATTACTGGTATATATCAGTGATGGTAATTTATAATAAAATTGGGTGGTCGCAATTTATGCTAGAAGAAAAATTAAAATAATTCAGAAATTTCGATGTCCTATTTTTTATTTATTGATTCAAGAAAGAATGGACTTACTATTCAGTTTCTATTTCTTGCTAACGCAGATAATTTTTATTTCGCATAAAACTCCTCAGTGTTATCGTATATGTACAAAGTTCTCGCATGGAACGAGCATACTTAAAATTTTGCAATGGAACATTAAATTGGCGACGATATGGGACGGAGGATTAACAGTTTACCGTTAAAATGCGCGCTCATTGTCTGCAGCTACTGGCGCACAAGGAGACATCGTCGATAATTTAATTTCCACGGTGGATCCAACGATTATCCGCTGTCGCAACGTGCATTGTGGCAAAGTTCCATCAAGATCAACGATCCACGCTCGAATCCACCTCGGCGGATCGTTCCGCAAAGAAGACGATTAGAAAGGAGGCGGTTGGGGTAAAGCAACCGGAGAATCGCGGGTTTTCTGGTCGAGTAAAACCGTCTGTTGCGGTGTGGAGAGCTCGCGGACCCGTTTCTCCGTCTGGGAACCGTCTTTTTAACCGGCGCGGCGGATTGCGTTACGCTCCGCGGACGGAAACAAAATGCGGGAAAAAGTGTTGCCGCCGGCGGGATGGAAAAGCGTAAATGGAACGCGTCGCGGCGATAACGCGTCGACGTTTTCGAGGGAGAAAAGGTAGCACGCTTGAGCAAGTCGAGCGTCTGCCGGCCGGAACAACCGTGTAAGTAAAATCGTCGGGGTTTCGGCGATCAAAGAGTTCGCGTAACATGGGAGTATTAAAATAATCCTGTAGTCGCGACTAAATTACTGCTTGTTCGTTGTATTCAAACGTTCTGATCCGATTAACCAGTCTCCGGAGGTTTTCTCTGCTGCGGGCTGCTGCGTTTCCGGCGAACGATGCACCGAAACGATGCACCGCGTGGTACCCCGGGAATTCATCAGAAGTTCCAAATTGCAGTCTCTACTCTAAGAGAAGAGTAGTTATAATCAGACTGCAAATTTATATGCAGTAATGTCTGCATTAAGTGCGAGAAGAAAGAACTAAATAAAAATGTAATTCTTCGCCTTGTAATTTCAATAAGTTAGGATATATTTAATTGATATTAATAATCAGGAATGGTAATGTCGACGGAAATTTCTACTTAATTTATTCGTTAACCCTAGAGAGAACCCCTGAGGTAGTCTGCTACCCCATAACATTCTTAATTTGCAAACGACTAGATAAGTACTACAACATTGAGATCATATAATACATAATATATATATATATAATATAAAAGGGAAGTTCCTGAGGTCATTTGAAGCAGATTTTTCCTTAGCGAAAATGTAATCTACGGCTTTGTTCACGAATTATTAACAAAAAACATCGACCAATGAAAGGCGAGCTCGCCTGGCGCGAGGCGGCAATGGCGCCTGGGCTTCGTCCGCTGATTGGCTCGTCCGCTGATCTCATCTCTCATTGGTCACTATTTTTCGTTAATAACTCATTAACGACGCCTCGGAGGAAATTTTTGTAAAGGAAAAAGTTGCTTCAAATCACCCCAGGAACACCCTACTTGCCAATTACGAGTGACTTTTGGGACACAAACACAAAGTGGTTAAAATATTGCCGACTTTACGGACAATCGTAATTCATCTCTAGGAATACTCGTTCCTCCGAAATAAAAACTGCTAAAATCGAATTACTGACGCAGCTCTGATCGATCCCATATCATTGGTTCCATATCAGCTTCAACGTAAGAACCGAAAGGAAAAAGAAAAGCGAAAATTTTCGGAGAAGCGAATCGGTTTCAGGAGACAATGGCAAGTTTCTGCGTG
The DNA here is from genome assembly GCA_028455555.1 of Augochlorella aurata. Lineage (NCBI taxonomy): Eukaryota > Metazoa > Arthropoda > Insecta > Hymenoptera > Halictidae > Augochlorella > Augochlorella aurata. The sequence continues at coordinate 9,397,118 of CM052151.1, read as the reverse complement.
TAAATCGAAGTCTAGCATTTCTAAAACGACGTGGACCACTATGAATCGTTCGGCTCTGCTTCAGGGTCTGTCTCCGGGCGCTGTGCTGAGGCCGCGTGTTCGCGATATCGATCGGGTCTGCCCGTAAAAGACGAAAAGCGGCCGAGCAGGCAAGGCAAGCAACCGGAACCGGAGCAGCGGCGCTGGCACAGGTAACCCTAGACAGAGGGAAACGGAGGGAAATCGCGGAGAGCAAAGGGAGCCACCGGTGGACGAGCCCCTGGTAACTCAACTCTGGCTCGGATCTAAGCTTTCCGCCTCGATATCGTCTTACCGGACCGCGGGGATTGCGCAAACCGTGGAGCCGGCTACTCGACGACACTCGATCATCAATTTCAATGGCATTCGAATACTCGGAACGCCACTGTCCAAAGAGATCCTCTCTGCAATCTACTCTCCTCAGCCACTCCAATCGAATCCGTTTTATCGGATTCAGAAAAATTCGAACTATTTAACACTGGATTTACGGAGCACTAACAGCAGCTGTTTTATATTAGTTTACAAAAGTGGAAGATTCATTTTGATGTTTAACGAGTGCTATTGTAATATTTGCCGTATTTTTATAATCTTAATAATCGAAAATTTAGCAATTAGTAGCGACTCGCCATTTCGACGGGTTTTGTATACTTAGTGTTAGCATTCCATGTAGATACTCCAACAAACCGAGTAGTTCAGCTAACAAATATCTCACGAAGGTTGAATTTTCACTGACAACGTCGTCTCATTTAAAGCGAACTTAATTAGGTTTCTGATGTCTACCTAGGATAGGTTCTGTTTCCATCCATACGTTTCTTCCTTTTATCTTATGCTAGTACTCTTACCATCGTACTCAATAACAGTCTTGTTTCCTATATGTAAGCATTTGAATGTAAATAAATAAATAATAATGTCCTATCTTTGCAATTCCGTACGCTGAACGTACGTTTCACTTTTTCAGAACAAACTTGTAGAACAGAGTCTGTTGGATCTCGGAGGTTTCCTGTTTTCTATTCTCGGTTCTCTCTGGTGGAAATCTTTGCCATCGAGTTTCCTGCGAGGAAAGATAGCAGGCCCCGGACAAACACTCTTTAGAAATCGACGCGATAGTGAACGCTCGAGAGAATTTACAAATCGAAGCATCAGCCTCCTGATTATATCGATTCTTTCGACCACCGCTGACGGAGCGCCAACAGGCGAATCGCCTGGGTAAAACACAGGGGCCGAGAGTGAAAATTTCACACGATCGCCTCCGCCTCTGTCCCACGTTCGCAACCGCTCGTAAAGCACGCCGGTTGAAACCGCCGGGCTTTCGAAAGTCAATTAAAGCGTCGGCGTAACACGAGACCGTTTTCCGGACGTCTAATGGCGCGCTCTCCTTGACCGAAAAAGGAAGCTCGTGGCCCGCGCGACACGCCACGTGTTCTCGTAACAGCTTCACATCCGCGACCTGAATTTCCACGCCGAACAAGGCGAGCCGCTCGTAAAAGAGCCGCTTCTTCAAAACGCTCCATTCAGTTTTATAGAGTGGACAGTCGTCGACGCGGTAGAACGCTCGTTTCGTTAAGCTTATTATAGTCCCTGCGGTTCCGGCAAGAACACGCGGCCGCAACAGTTGTCCTACAGTGACATCTTCGGAGCTCGCCTAAGCGCAGAAAATCGCGGTTTAATGAAGAACGTAGATCTCGGACGTAGAATCTGATGGCGTACGAATCGTCCAGTTAGGCTAAAATATATCAATTTAGGAACACTGCTAGTTCTTTGCGAACGATGACATATTGTTTTGGCGGAAATCCCAGTGATACCGTTCCGTCGGTTTCTAACGTGGAAGGAGGAACGTATGCTATTCGAATCCATTTTCTGGGGCGCGAGGTGTCGGAGCAGCTCGCCAACAGACACCTGTAGCGGCGCGTTCGCGGCCACGAGAGCACGGACCATTAGATCGGGGCATTATCGACGGCGGCGCCCATTAAAAATCGATTCGATCCGTTCTGGCAGGGAGGCGCGCGACCCAGTTGCCCGAAACGGGCGAACAACGACGACGGAGACGACAACGGCTACGTTTCGCAACGCGCGACCCGTGCAAGGTGTGCGTCTGCCCTCCGAAGGGGCTCGTTTGAATAAAACCGCTGAACAAACCGGTCCATGCTCCTATTTAGCCGGGTGCTTTATCGAGCGAGAGCGTGACGTCAGCGAACTCTCTCGCGCATTCTTCGCTCCGTCTGCTGCTCATCCTTCGGAACGCGTCCTTGCCGGAGCCCTTTAAGGACCAGCGACGACGACAAGAGTGCCGACCTCGATTCGAGGCGGACCTTGACCACGATACACACCGGCAACCTGTTTCGAGCGGTCGTTCCTTAACTTCAACACGTTCTCCGTGGCATGACTAATTGCTCGCGCAATATGTACTCTAACTTCATCGCGAGCAACATTTTCTGGCGTTTTTATTCAATATGCGTATCCAAGTTCCGTTCTATTGGCAACTGCGAGTGGTTCCAACACACCGGCGATGGTTAACGCGTTCAGAGTCGACGCTGTATTGACTTTCTTTCGGTTTAGATCTTGTTGTAGTAACACGATTTGCTAAATAAAAAGCTCTATTCTGGCAGGAGTGTTTGACATAGACTATAAATATTTCAGTCTTTTCATCGAATACAAAATTTGACAAATAAACTTTTCTTGAAATAGCAGTTACATATGGATATCAAGCTACAAGAGTCAAACTTCAAGCTTCAAGATTCAAGCTTCAAGCTTCAATGAAGCTTGACGTGGTTAAATATATTTGAAATGTTATTTCCATGTGAAACTACTGTTTCAAAAAAAGCTAAATTCAGAATTTTCATATTTCAGTATATATCATTATAATTCATTCATTATTTCTAAAGTCGAATTTTATCCAGACCTGAATTCTGTGAAAGTTGCGAGTAATAACAATAATCATTGAAATGTTTTTCGGTAATATGTAATATTTTTAAGTACATTCCTTTGCGATCATCAAGCTTTTTGAAATCCATTTATTTAAAAGATCATCATTTTTTAAATAGTATGTCACCGATGGCGCTCAGCGAGATCAATGAGCGATTATTGAAACTATAGAAATACAGTCGCGATAACTGACCGAATCAATTCCTCTACATATCGCGAAAAATCTAAATGTCAAAATCTACAATCTAAAAATCTAAAAATCTAGAAATCTAAAAATCTAAAAATCTAAAAATCTAAAAATCTAAAAATCTAAAAATCTAAAAATCAATTTTATCGTTTTCCTAAGGTAACACGTATCACGCACTATTACAGCTCGATTGGAGCGTCTGTTACCAAAAGTCTGCATACAATTCAGAATCACTATCGAAGCGTGCCCGAGTACAACGCGGAAGTGGTCTAGGTCTTTCGGTTCTTCTGAAATAAATTCTTAAAGATGAGTTTTATGTGGTAGTTTTAGAAGAGAAGCGGAAAAGGTTTATCAGCGGTCGTTTGACCAAGGAAATCGAAATAAAGCAGCGGCTGTTCGCGGATGCGAGAGATCCTCCTCCGCTTTGATCTTTCCTCCGCTGCACCGACAGAGACTATCGCGGTGCAACGACCTCGCCCTCGTCTTCCCTGATGCAGCGCCGCGCCGATGGTGCACCATTTTTCTGTCGCGACAGTCGAAATTCACGCGTTCGTCGCTATTTCTACGAGCCGCCCACGCGTCAACACCATTCTCGAGAAAAAGCAAGAGTAAATTCATTGGGGATTATTGCAGACCTTCAAATAATTATTCTCTTCAATTAACACGTCGAGTGCAGTGTCGGTCGCAATACAAAAGAGTTAAATTAACATTTCTCACGATAAATTTTAACTTACTGGTTTCGGTTTCATTGACTAACCTTCGGACGACGGACTATTCAGGATCATTTTCAAATTTAATTATCGATTTTTCCAAACATGTTTTTGAAGATATTTCTTGCAGATCGACTAGTCTTCCCCTTGTTCTTAGTGTAATATCAATTCATTCGATATGTATATTTATCTATTTGTTACATATTTAATATTTATTATTAGCCAACAGCGAAGCTGTTGCTCTGTGCAAATTGCTCTATTTATTTATTTATTAATTAGCGAGCGGGAATAATTATTAATTAATCCCCGGGAATGCTATGTAATCCCGGGGGAACGTAATTTGAAAATTTTAGTAATATCAATTTATTCGATATAATTGTCGAAAATTGAATAATTCGATGACGATCCTTAAACGACTTCGATATCGTGGAATTTTTTGATATTCGGATTTGAAATTCGGCGCTAAGTAAAAATCTTTTTATATCGAGCGGAGTTTTCTCTAGATTAACATCTACCGAGGGATTCCGTGACTCGTTTCTAAATTAGACTCAAATCGCTGTCGATTCGCGCCCGTCGCGTTGAGACGGACTCTCCGAACCTGCCAAGTCTTTGATATTTTGTTTTCGAACAAGCCGACAAATTCGCAGAGCCGCGCGAAAACTGATCGGCGAAAGAAGCTCGGAGGAATCTCGCCGCTGCCCAGTTTCGCGTTTATGAGCTTCACAATGGCCGAACATTATTCTAAGACGTCGCGGTGTGACGAGCGCCGTGAACTTATTTTTGGCGGCGGCTATTTCCGTCGACGGAACGCCGCGACGCCGGCCAGAGAAGAAACCTGAACGCGAGCACGCTTCGCCGAAAATTCTGACTCCCACTTCCTCCCTTCCACGACCTCGAACATTCGAACTTCGACGATTCTTCGGACTTTATTGAAATTATTTCTCGTTAATTGCAAACCTCAATGTTTCCAGCTATATTAAGCGACGCGATGATTATTGTATTATGTACTGCGAATTTTCTATATTTACAGTAAAAATTGACAAACAAAGGGTATTGAAGATACTTCGAAGAATTTAAAAATACCATTGCATTACTTTTATCGTATCGACATCGTCAAGAGAAGAAATACTTTACTTATCAAACTTAAGTTTCATATAAGGCATGAGAACAATTTTTATTTGCATGAGAACAATTTTTATTTGCATAAAGATCCGCGGTATAATAATAAAAAGGATTCAGGCATGTTCTTCGCCCCTATTTCTACCAGATAAAAATATTTTTCCACCAAAAATTATAGGGTTCGGCGGTTAAAAAAATGTTCGAAGTATATACTTTCTATATGCGGAACAATGACTTCAGCTTTGGAAGCATCAGCGGCTTTGAGAATTTTTCTAATCGAAACGAGCGAAGAAACGACTATGCAAAAAACACAAGCCTATTTTTCAAGCTTCGTCTCGTTGGACAAAAATATTTCTGCACCAAAAATTCATTGGTTTGTTAGTTAAAAAAATTGTTGAGCGTATCGACGAGCGTATGTACGAACCAATCGCTTAAACTTCAGCGAATCAGATATCGGGTACTTAAAGAAGCTTTCAGGATTGAAAACATGTTAGGGAACAGTGCGCGAGGGAATTCGAGCGCCAGGAAGAGACTAAATGTTGACTACACGAGCTGGTCGAAGGATTTACGATCGCCCGAGGAGACTAGGAAGCGGAGGCTCTGAATTTTCCGCCGCTTTGCCATCTCGGCTCTCTCCGGAGGCTCCTCGCAAACGATGTAGAGCGTTCTAATTGGTCTTGTTGCGTCACTTCCCGGCAGGAAGTCGACTCCACCGGCCGAAGCGGCGTGCAACTCGCGAAAGGGCAATTCTCGTTACTGGAGAGCACCGCGCGTCTTCGTAATTAACCGCGGCGCGAGATGATGCACCGTACCGCTTTATCAAACGGCTTCTCTAGCTAGTTCCCTCGTTTTCGAGTACCGTTGCGGTGCAAATCGATCCTGCAAACCCTACGAAACTCTCGATGCTGTTCCCTTGCGCCTCTTGCGAAAGACGCATACGTAAATACCTCCATAAATCAGATACAGATCAACTAAATAATTTTGTTGACTACACAATTCTTTAATTTTTAGCGGGATATTATTTTTTCTTGTTTAAAAGAAGGTTAGAAAATATTCCTATATTTAATTCATAATGCTTCTTCCATTCGCTGCGTTTAACAAAATTCTGTTTAGCGAAGAAAGTTCGGGCAAGCCGATGCTTGGAGATCGCTCGTCTTTTCTTTGTTTATTCGCATTTGGCATTTGAAAAAATCACTACGGTTGCTTTGGAAAGTGTGTCGAGGAAGATTACTCGGGAGAGGAAAACTTTTGAAAAGAGAATCCCGACGGTCCCGAAGATCTCACGAAGTTTTCAGCGACGTGGAAGAAGACGCAAGAGACCGACGGAGGACCGCAAATAGGTTCGCGAGAGCGTAATCGAAAAGCGTTGATGGTACGTTAACGGCGGTCGAAGCTCGAAACGCGGATTGCGTAAAAAGATGGACCAGTTTCGGCCGGTGCCAAGTTGCGCAACAGTCGGTTCGCTGCGAAATATGCGCGCGGAGTGAGTCAGGCGTAATAATTTCGCATTTGTCATGGCGCGACGGGCCGCAAGGCGTCGCGATCTCAAAGAAGAAAGTCGCAAGCCAATTGTCTTCCCGTTCTAATTAAGTGGCTACGAGCGGCCGATAGAAGCTGGGAAATCGCGCGCACTTGGCAGCGATTTACGCGCCCAAGGGAATAACAAAGTCGTACAATATTTTGTACGTCAAACAGCGCGCGTAGCGATACAAAATGCGATACTAATCTCGAGAACGCGACCAATGAACGTGCAGTACAATGGTACGAATTAGCTCAGAAGGAAATAGTTTCTTGCAATTCGGAATTTATCGTTTCCAGAATTCTTTGTGAACGCATCTGCACAGACTAGTCTTTGTTATGACTATGTGGCTGTCTTAATTAAAGAACTAATCAATCAGGCTGTGAGCTTCGGACACAGAGAGGTTATAAATCTTGGAAATATTTATTCGAACGCTTTTTAAAACGCGATAACTTTTTTAAAACTGGGCTAAATGGTTTAAATCTTTTGGAGACGCGCAGTGACTAGATTAATAATAAAATAATAATAATAACACGATCAATTTCTGTTGATATACACATTTAATTGCATTTTGAAGACTCGCATATACCATAAATGTATAAAAATCCACGGCCTAACAATTTTTTTTAACTTTTCGTGACGAAATTGAAAAAGAAGTATTTCAATCACGGTACATTAAACTAAGATCTCTATAAGAATACATTTAGTCCAGTATGAAAAAAGTTATTAAATTTTGAAAGGTGTTCGAATACTTTACACCAGGGGTTGTAACATCCCTTGGGCCAATAATGGCCGAGAGAACCACGACTATTCGATCAGGTTCTGTCTGTCGCGTCTAGCCCGAACCGGCTAGCTTCCTGATTAAACAATGCCCGCAATCAGCGGTATAAAGATTCCAGAACGTGGATAGAAGAATTACTTACCAGAAGCTTGTTGTCTACAGTCTTGACAACGATCTCCTCGGGCGTGTACTGGGAGACGTCGAATCGGAGCTTCAGCATCTTGCTGTCTCCTTCGTCCTGGATGAGTGGGCTGTTGAGTCCGTCGAGCCAGGCGGAGTCATGCTGCGGGCTAAGAGAGCTGTTCTGAGTACTCTGGGTGGTCGTGCTGAAAGGTAGAGCAAGCGGAAAAACAGCCGGTTAGCCAGAGTGTGGTGCGATCGATTCGCGGACGTACAAGTAGTGCGGGACAAGTGCGCTCGAACGATGAACGAAAAAAACAAAGTAGAAAATGCGTCGACGACGGGGTGAAATCGAATGAAAGAGAGAAAGGGAGAGGAAGAAAGAGAGAAAGGAAGAAAGAGAGAAAGGAAGAAAGAGAGAAAGGAAGAAAGAGAGAAAGAGAGTGGAGAGAGAGGACTCTCAGGGAACAGAGACGTGTTCTCGGCTGCGCAGACCCTTACCTAGGCGGTGCAATGATGCAACGGAGAGGGAAACAACACAGAAACTGGTCACGAATGGAGGACTATCGTGCGCAAACTACTTCGAAGGGTCAAGCTCGGGTGCAACCGTCTGGTGAAAGCTCGATTTCCCTGAGCGAAACGAACGTCACACGAGAAAAACAAAATCACACTGAAGCTAGCTATGTGTATCTACACGTTCAACTACTACTGTGCTGGGTCTGTTAGGTTAATCGTGAGGCGTGGTGTTAGGTCGCTGAAACGTGAACAATGCGTGGCCCCATTACCTCTGTGCGATTCTCGATGGTGGTTGTGTGAACAGCTTTTGACTACCGTCATTCGTGTCAACGACTGTCGATCGATAGCACTGTCACATTCGAAGCCTCGCGTTTCGCATTCTTTTCGTGAAAAATCATCTATTCTCGCAATCGGAGTCTGCTGTCTCGATTGTACAGTAATTGGAAAATTAGAGGATGCCATCGATTTTCAGTAACGTTCACGCGATTTACGTGGCTCGGCGAGCTACACAAGATGACAAACTAAATGGCAGGAGTCTTCGACTGCAGCGCTTTGCATGATTCCATCACTGCCCATGTTTTCGAACGTCTCAGAGATTTAATTAGGCAAACAGATATTTCATGATTCGAGGGTAGGCAATCGTTAATTAATGATTTCGGTGTATCAATCGATACAAATCTGTTAGGCCCTGTCTAGAAGCGGCGATAATATATTAATTACATGAAATATATTAAACGCATTAATATATTAAAAATATTTGATATTAGATAACACGTTAAAAATATTGATCTTCGATCAAATTTAAGTCTGAAATATTCGAAAGCGTGTGCAGCAGCGGTGCAATGTACTGCAGCGTCCGGCTGAATGAAGGAGGCGTCTCGGACGGTTTTCGTTGGTGGCGATTGTTCGTTTTTTTTTTCATTTTCTGTGTGGTTTTTGTGCTGTTTTTACAGTGGCGTCACCTTTTGAAGCTGTCGAATGCGGACCGCTTTGGCGGTGCTGCAGGGTCGACCTTGTCCCAACCTTCGGTCTTCGAGGACGTCGACGTACGGTGTTCGCTGGAGCTCGTGTGATGTCGACTTCAAGTTAGTCACCAACGTGCCAATGCAGAGAGAGCCAATCAGAAGGCGAGACAGAAGTCGAGCAGGGGGAGGAACAGGGGGCGCATTATTAATCTTGTTAACTTGTCGGTTGCTTTTGTTAGTTGTTTTCTTTCGAATCGCTGTATCGAATTTGCTTCATTATCGCTTCTCAATTTATCGTTTTTTCTTTTTAATTTCAGCGGTTCGTGTTACTTCGGCAAAATCGCTGATCACTCTTTCCGGACATTTCCATTGTTTCTTGGCGATCAACGACAACGCTATCGTTCTTCTATATGTACATAGGGGAAACTCGTAATTAAACGGCAAAGTCTGATCGAGCTGCAAGCTAAAGGAGAGTAGTGCTCGCTATTGGAAAAACAATTGTTCCCATAAATTTTGGACGAAGTTTTGACGTTGATCGCCAGGAAAGTTTGCGTACAAGAGGCGTTCCAAAGAAGTCCATTCCCAGGATAGAATTAGACGCTTCCCTCCGTATTTACAAGTGAGAGAGGGAGGCAGAGAAGAGGTGTAAAGTATTATAGCACCGGAAGCTTCATCCCCGTTATTATTTTAAAAATACGCGTTTGTACATGGCTCTCTCGTTTAGAGCGATTAAGCACTTCTCTTTAGCTACCGGAAGTCACTGAATAAAGTTCTTCGTAAACAAATACAGTCGAATAACTTCATTTGAGACAATTGTCTGAAAGGAAACCATTCAGCTCCTTTCGAAGCCGGTTATTAGCTTCCGGTAGTTAAGAGGTGATGCCTAATTGACCCTAGTGCGAGGGAGAACCGTAATTCTCGAAATTCCTAAAAATCACGGTCTCTTCGAAACGAACCGAGTTCAAAGTTCTTCGGGAAGATCGAAAGAACAATGCGAGGAATCGAAGCCTTTAGGAGACTCGAATTCCGCGGTAAAGAATAGATCGGAGAACGCGAGCAATTTCTAGCTTACTGAAAACACAAGAATCGTGGTCGGATTAGTCGTCGTACATATGATAACGCTGCCATTAAGAAGACCATCGCTGACAAAGTAAACGTTCGCGAGCCGAAGCGTTAAACATCGAGTACACCTGTCCGATGGACAGTTTCGATCATTGCAAAGCCAAACAACGACGTTGATTAAACTGATCATACCTGTTCTTATTCTCTTGGTAAGTCTGGAAATCGCTTGGCACTGCCTCGACTCGAAAAACGTCACACACGAGTGCTGATTAATGTCAACAAGCAAGATCGCCTGGGGACACACGGATCGATCGATGCTGGGCTAAGATGGTCTCGATAGATCGACGATTAATTAATCCGGTCGGGCTATTTCTATCGAGACCGGCGCGGGTTCGGTGAAACCGATAACCGGAAGTCGGGGTGGCTCCTCTTCGGGGAGGCCGCCGACCTGGAGGATACTAAAATAGTGCACCAGCTGCGACGCGGTGTCATGGCTCGATATTAACCCCCTGGCTCGGTCTGTCCTTACACACAGAACGAGTCTGCTATTTTCAGCAATTCGATAATCCCTTGTCGCTGACGTTCCAGTTCTCGTAACGGGCAAACAGCTGTTGCCACGCGGTCTCCAGTTTGTCATCTGCTCTCGTTCTACGTCCCGAAGGGGATGATTTCCAGAGCTACGAGACGTCCCGAGACATCCAGAAACGCGTTCAGCGAGCACTGATTTTTATGAGGTTTATTTCGAGAAATTTTAACTCTTTGCACTCGAGTGGTGACTCTGAGGCACCACTGAAATTGTTATATCACGTTCTAAGATCATTTTTATTATATTAGTATGAAATTGTTAAGAATGTAACTGTTGTATAAATCATGAGATTCAATTTCATATGCATAAAATGCACTTTGTCGTACAGTATGTTTAGCGAACTTTAACTTCGTTTTGTTCTTTTTAGTATTTAGGAAATAATTTAATTATTTTCTTACTAATTTCATTGTTATGTGACAAAAGATCTTTTTCGTTTTTTCCATTATCCAAGCCTTTGATATATATTTACCGTCGGTAAGTTAACGTTTGAGTAAAATTTGATATTTTAATAAATATATGTCTTATTAATCTAAAAGTATAATGAAACTTATAACACACTGTTTAACATTGCAATACTGTTTTCATATATTTAGTTCATACGAGAAATAAAAGAGACAATAAAAATTCCATATATACAACAAAATAATTGAATAAAAGTATACAAAAATACAATATTGAGCAATTATAAAAAGATTGATATTTTCGTTGACACCAGACAAATATTTAGCCTATCATTCTTAACTTTTATCAATATGTGTATAATTTAATTTATTAGTTACGAGATTATATGAGTACTTAGGAAAATCAAATATTTTATTCGCGAGGACCAATTCCTAGCACCGTGCCTTTAAAGAATACTAACAATACCATGTCTTATCTTTCAAATATTACCTCGATCTCTATCGATTCTTTGTTTGTTCTCGACGAAAGAACGCTTCCGAAAATATCACGTGTCCGGGAACGTTTAATGGGGCAATAATGGAACTCGCAGTTAGAGGAAGATATTATTTCCAAGCAAACGTTCCGCCGACAAATATCGTTCCTATCACAAATTCCACGGAATGGGACAATTTCGACGAGGAAACGGTCGTCGTATCCCGTCACGCGACCTAACGTGTCCGCGCGCTCCATTTTATCCATCGCGATCGTAAAAAGCAATAAATAGCACAAGTGAGTCAACGGTGGGACAGGGGAAACGGTAAAAAAGAGGACAATAATCCTAGCGATGTGTCTCGATGGTTCTAAATTGAATGCACGGCTGTTAGCCTCCTCGATCAGGACGAGACTGGTAGCAAAAACGAAGCCGAGGTGACAGAACCGGGGCAGGGCGACAAGTTGCTGCCTCGTTCTACGATTACCAACAACCATACTTTATTATTATGAGATCCTTGATTAGATCTGCTCGAAAAACGTGATAACGGCCGGTCTAGAAGGAATTTACGTTTCCCGGATACAGAGATCTGCGAAAATCGTGCGGTCACTTTGTGATCGAGCACTTCCGGTCGCGGTAGAATTAAACGTTCTATAGCGGGCGCGTTAGTGCGTGTAAACTCTCATCTGCTGGATCGATTTGTAAACTTGGACAGGGTGAATGAAGAGGATATGCCTGCATAATCTAGAACCATTAAGACGATTCTAATAACCTAGCTTTCCGGGTACTATTCGAGAATACCTAGAAGAATGCGTGCTGTTTGTAGATTTAAATCTACAGGGTAATGCCGATCGAGTGAATGTTTACTATAAAAGTAAAAAATAATAGAAATTTATTTTATATATCTGCTTTAAAAGAGCGAAATAAGTAGTCACCGAATTTTTATGCAAAATAACAATTTCCCGTAACAATAAATAGCAGGTTTCTTCCTTCTGAAGACGTTTTAACAGATTAAAGATAATACATTGACGTTCCTAAATTCTTTTTCGGTCCACGAATAAGTCGAAAATCAACTGAACGCATTTCCCAAGTTAAAAACCGGTATTAGATCCGCCGGGTTTTCTAAAATGGGGCGGTCTGGAGTCTGGAGCTCCCGAAACCCGGCGAATTCAGCAGCGACTCGCATTCAGTGGTTCGGACAAAGGGTACAAAGTGGGGGCGTGTATCCGCAAACATCCGTTTAGAACGGGCCGCAAGAAAAAGAGAAAAAGCGGAGGGGTTGAAGAGGTAATCGTGTGCAGAAGAAGAGCGTCGCCGGCGTGGCCAGAATTGGTCATCCCCGGAAGAAGCGGAGGAAGATGGCGAAGAAAACAGGTAGAAGAAGAAAATGAAGAGAGCCGAGGAGAAATTAAAAGAGGTCTCCTGGTCTCCTCTGTTTAGGAAGACCCCTTTCACACGGCACAAAGACCGAGCCGTATCGAGGAGATCGCGATGCCTGTCAAAATGTCTTTTAGAGCGAAGCCGAGCAGGAAACGCGGCTCGCAGAGTGAGAGCCGCAGACAACAATTATCCTCGGCAGGAGAAAGGTCCTAGCAGCTCGGAGAGGTCAACCATGCCGAGCAGGATATCTCTCGCGAGGACGGAATCGTCGGGCTGGAAAGGCCATGCGATGCTTACACCGCTAAAGGCCGATCATTTCGTGCCCGGCGTTTCCGTGACCGGCTCCGGAGAGCGCTATAGCCGACAACTGTGTATGTGGCAAGCGAAATTTCTCGGGAAAACTGTCGACGGCGAACCGACACGCTAATTCACTGCGCCCTAATGCGACTAAGTTTAACGTTTTGTTTATTGTGTCACCCACATACGATTAGCACAATAATTCGTTGGAATTTGGAAAAATAAAACACGAGAGTCTTGAAAAGTAGCGTTGAGGTTACTGGTACGGCAGTGTTGATCAATCGTTGCCAAACTATAATACTTTCACCATTTTGACGAAATCTCGTGACGAGATTGAGTGCTAAAGGGTGAAGAAATCGATAAATAAACACAATTTATAACTAGAAAGAAAACTCTGTGTAACTATTTTCTTTCGCAGATTTTCCCACCTAATTCGTATCAAATATACTGATCCCCTTATCGAACCTAGTAATACAATTTTTCATTTCATCTTTCCCAGAAGGAATCTACAGAGCGAACGAGATCATCCTATCCTAACTATCATAAAAGAATTCACAGAAACGGGAATTTGCACGAGGATCCTGCCTCGCACTTTTCCACCCAGATCCATGTAATCAACACAGTTCTCCTTTGCGTCAAATGTCAATTTATTCCTTGCTTTCACAGTGGTTTTTTATACTGCTACTTTACCCAGCAGGAATCTTCTAGAAAAATTCGCACGAAGGTTCTCTGAGTAGATATTAATTAACATGGTCTATCTAGTATAGCGGTAAACGATTTCAAGTGGCCATCGCGAAGTTCTTATTTTTGTCTCGCATTCGAAAGTTGTCTGACAAGTGTAAAGATAGACGGCGAACTTCTAATTTCCACCTGGCAGGCTGTCAACGTATAATTTATAAACAACGGCGTGCGTACGACGTTCGCCGGCGCGTACTTGACCCAGAAAGGCGACTTAAGAAAAATCGATGACTGACACGACCGCGACAATGGGCTGACCGATGATCGCCCTTCGATTCTTCGAGTTGCGAGCTTTTCCGCGTTTGCATTCCACGCCGGCTCTAGCTAATTGGGATTCGCGCGCACGGACTGCCTTCGCCTGCGAGCAACTCTATCTGTACCTGCATCAAATCGTCTACAAAACTTTGGTAACATGTTCATATTGATTTCGTTTGTATTTTTTATATTAATTTTATTATTATCCCTTTGACTGCGAAAAGCCTATACATATGCCGAAGGAATATTTTTGATCGATACAGCACGTTAACTCTGTTATTAACCCTTTATGCCTAATATGTGGTATTTAAGAAAAATTTGATCTACCATTACATTTATATAATTTATAACATAAATATAATGTAATCAGAATGTAAAATAATATAAAGAGTAGACCCATCTATTATATTTTTGTCGAAATGGTCCGCCGCTCTCTTTTGCATTAAAAATCTATTATTTCTATTGAAACCTCTATTACAAACTCGTTACAATTTCAATTCATATTAAACACTTATTTTAAGAAACTACAGCTCCACCTGCGAGAATTCGTTTGTCAAAATTCGCCACGATCGTTGCAGATGTTTAAACAACACGGATTCTGCTGCACAGTTTGTTTCAATTGTCGTTTTGGAAGAATCAGCCGGAAAAGCTGATCGATGGAGAAGCGATCTCGCCTTCGAAACAATTGCTCGTAATTCTATTTTCTTGTTACGCATTATGAATGGTTAACGGTGAGTCAATCGCTTAATTCAATCACGGGGAATAGGTCAAGCGGCAACAGATTAGCCTGAGTCTAGGCGAGCGGACATTGTAGATACACGATCCACCGTGTGCGTATCGTGGATTCTGGATCGCGAGCGTTAATGCCGCTCATCTGGCTTATGAAACGGAGTCGGGTAACACAAATCGATACAACCAGGTTTCTGATATCGGAAAACAGAAGTGTATTTAAGTAAGACAATTTTTCCGTTCTCTTCGAGCAAAACTAAAGCATCAGTAATTTTATATATATATAGTAGCTGGTACTGCGTTAAAAGCTATCATAAAATTGATCTTCCTTTTTAAATTAAAGCTTGAAATCTTTACTTTTCGATATCATATTCTAATTTTTAATAGCATGCATCTCCACGACTGTAATATCCTAAATCTGCGGGCATGTTCGCGACACCGAAAAAGTGAAGTTAAAACCCTCTATGCAGCTGCTGAAAGTTTATTTAGAGCATGCGGTTACAGTATCGTAAAATTCGGATCATCGCTTTTAATTCGCGGGCTGCATTAAGTCGCTACGATTTTTTTGTTAGAGTGCCTCTGTTGATAAACAAACGAAATCACCTTCCGAACAATCCAACAGCAGCTAATAAATTAAAATAACGCGATCTACTGAAAATATGACAGTTTATTCAGCCTCGGATCAATTTTGGCTCGGTATTTCAAGCGCCGATGAATCGAATCTCTACTCTAGAACAACGTGAAAAGAGATCGACTACCTAAATGGACCCAAGCACCGCCACATCTGGCAAAATCGTCAGAAAGGTCCGCTTTCTAAAGAACCATTGTCTTTCCGCGTATTCAGGCTCGTGAATCGCGAATGGAACAAGGTCTCCGGCCTTGAAGACAGGGCAGAGATTCGACAAAAGGAGAAGCGAACATTTCGGAGCACCGTGAAGAACGCGTACCAATACGACAATCCTATTAAATCGGTCGGCGAGAAGCGAGCAGAAGCACGTGGCTCCGTGCACATCGAGTGTGAAACGCTGCGCTAATCATTCCCGGGCACGCCACGACCATAGCCGCAATCCTTATTGTTAGCCTCGAGAGTAGGCATAAATCTCGGCAGCGTACGGCTGCGAGTTCCTCAAGTTTCGAGCATCGATTCCGCGTCTACTCGTACACGAAGTGTAACGTGTTACACGCGACCAGCCGGATTAATTTCCATCCGCCAAGCAATCACGATTCTCGAGAACTCGGCGACAGTTCCGCATAATCTACCGAACTGCAATATTCTCGAACGATCGCTTTCGGATTAGACACGGTGGAGTATATTTCGCGTCTATTTTATAGCCATTCCCTCAATTAGTTGCAATTTTATTGTATCGTCGCATAATTAACTTTATATTTGTATTAAATTCTTTTATTTCAAGACATTCAATGTTTCTATTTCTTCAATCTGTTCATTTCTGAATAACCCTTTTCACAAGATCAGCGGTAAAATAGACATGCAGCCAATGTTATAACATTTAAGTCTGCATAAACCGATTACCTAATTTACTGTTTCATTCCAAATCAGGCATGTTTCCGTTCTGTCATTAAAATGTAAATAAATTGAAATAAAAAATAAAATTTAGTAATTTTATTTTCGTCGCCCCACGGTAACCGGCTCGATTACCGTTAGCAAAGTTTTGTGAAACGGACAGGTAAACAGTGCGGAAATCGGTCGAGACATACGCCGTCGAGAAGCTTCGAGTGCTCGAGGGTGGAAATCGCGAAGATTGCGCAACAGAGGCACCGCAATCTGCACCGTACGCCGTTTCCACCAATGCCCGATGCGCTCGGGGCCGAATGCAACGATCATCGCTATAAATACGTCCGCGAAACCCAACACGACGGCTCTATCGTTAATTAAAATCGGATCGCGTCTCGATTTCCTCGGCAACGGATCTCGGCGCGAGACGAGGCTCTTCCTTTTTACTGAAAAAGAATCCGAGAGACGGTTCTGTCCGCCGTCTCCGCGCCCTGTCTCGATCTTTCGATTTTAGCGAGGAAATGAGGGGAGAGGGAGGGACATTGAAACGATCCGCGGTGCTTTTGACTGAGTCACCGCGCGAGAGAGCACGTACTAGAAAACATTTTCGAAAGAAGCCTCGGCGGAGAGCATTTATTTCGAACGATACTTGTCTATTTGCGGCGAGCCGTCCCTGAGCAGGGATTGCGTCACCGCCGACATGAGTCCTCGGACCTCGTAATGGTCCATATTCGCCTCCCACGGGTAAACCGACGATCTGCGATCGACTGAGAGGCACCTGCCTCCTTCGCGAATGCGTAAACATCGCCCCTTGAATTCGGAACTCGCGACTACAGGGCGAAGATCGTGAAACCGCAGACTTATTCGTGAAATCGACGGTCCTGATATTTTGGAAAAATTCATGTTCTATGCAACGTCTGGAGTCATGGTATCTTTATTCCGGAACTTCACCGTGTCATGGTTACCATAACTGTTTCAACCGTGTACTGGTTAATGCAAATGGATTATTTTCACATTTCAAACACTCGTACATTATTTCTGTTACCGTTCACCACTCTACAACCTAATTTCTCCCCCATTTTGTATTAATCTTCCTCTTCTGTTCTTGTTTCAACTAGCTTTATATACTGATAATCTTTCATTTATTATATTTCTTATAAATATTACACTATTTCTTATTTTTTCTTCTTACGAATTGTATCGTATCATATATATTTATTTATTTATTTATTAAAATAATCGAAATCTCTTTTCCTTTTTAATCTCTTTCTTTGTAAAAAGGGTTTTTTGTACGAATAAAATTCTTATTGTTATTATAGAACTGCTCCAGAAAGTATCGTCTTCGCTCACAATCGCTATTTTTCATTTCATCCACAGAAAACGAGCAATAGAATTCGAACGTTTCAAGTCAAGATCATTGACATTTTTACAAAGTCATTCTTCTATTCTTCTATTTTGCTTATCGTAGCATAACTTTCGTTTCAAAATGAGCGACTTCCGTCAGGGAGCATTGATACCTCGGTTTACAACCGCCTCCATTTTATAGCGAATTAATTTTGCAGGAATTGGCAAGATACAACATTAGAGGATGAAATATACTTTATAAGAACTGCGGTATTTTTTATATCCATCGACCAAACATCGAATGTCAGAGGTCGCATGCAAATGGGCTGTCGAAGATACGGCTTTAGAGAGGGTGGTATCTCCGAGAAACGTGATTATTTCGCGCAGATAAAATTACTGTTCCTCGATTATGTTCTCTTTGCGGATGCAGTGACGCTCATTTCACAGAGCCTGTATCTCGCGATTTCCCTCGCGGAATGGTTGCAGTGATCTAGAGGGATCCGAAGTGCGCGCAGTATTCGCGCGCCGTAACACGAGACGAGCTCGAATTTCACCTGGATTAGATTCGATTCGATTCGAACAGCGGCAGGAGGAGAGCTCTATTTCTGATCTCGCGTTCCTGTTTAAAACGAGAACTCGATCTAGACGTCGCGCGAATAATTTATAAGTTTTGCACAACCGGGACCTTGACAGACAAGTTTCTTCGCGCTGATCGTGCGTCGCTTACGGACAAGCCTTCCGCGGGTTTATCTACTGCGAAATCGAAAATATCAAGCTCCTTTCAGCGCCGAGAAGCACCTCGAATAACCAATGACGCAACTGTTTTGTAATCCTCGTAAAAAGTCCGCGATCCGCCGCTCGACCAAACAAATATCCGCGCGTGAACTGTAAGATCCTGTATTTTCCCGCTTCTAATTCTCTTGGCTCGCAATTTTGAAATATTGCTGTCGATTTGCTCGCAATTTCTGCGATTTTTAAATGAAGAAATCTGTCCGATATTGTGTTAGATGTTTATTTATTTATTTATTTTAATATTCTGATAGATCGAGTCCTCTGTGTTACAGAGTTAAAGCATAAAGTGGAAGCTGTCGAACAGATAAATAAGAGAAGAGTTGGTACAGATGTAACTCACTACAATGGAGGATAGAAGATAGAGGATACAGATACAGAAATGCCTAAAAAACATAATTGCTATTATAAAAATGTAATGATCTATATAACGCGCGTAAAACTGTGCGAAGAGAGGGTCAGGAAAAGTCAACGGAGTCATTAAAACGATTAGCCGTTGCCAATAGTTGATTAATACAATCGTTTATTAACGGTATATGAACCAAGTGAAAGAGAAAATATCACAAAAATTATAAATTATTGATCTATATTTAACCGCAAAAGGTTATGAATGATAATGAATATTCCCGGGCACTGTCTTTGACTTTCAGCGAAAGAAATCGTCGATCGTCTGCGCTCAATCGCAATTGTAAACCGTTCCAGCATGCACTTGTCATCGTCCGCATTCGTTTGGAGTCTGGAGTGAAGCCAGATCAATACGAGAGATCAATCGATCATTGGATTCACGTGCCAACCTACCGTAGCTTGATCACCGTTTTATGATCCGCCGGATAGAAGTCCCGGTCCACGAACATTGTCGATCCGTTCAGTACAAGATGCAGTCGATCGATGAAGATCGATGATCGATTCGAGTGGAATAGACGTGTGTTGCTTTCAACGTGACGGAAAAATTACTGCGTAAAACGAGGCGGGATCAACGCGGGCATCCTCATCCTCACCTTTTCCGCGCGTCGACGATTGCAATTTAGTGCAGGATGCATAGTGGGGATACTTGGAGTCACTGTCAAGGATGCAATCGTTGACGCAACAGGCGAGTATACCTGCTATGCGCAGCTGTTGTCGATGGACTTTCGTACCGATGCAATGCAGTTCGACGATTACGTCAAATTACAGTTTGTAATCGGATTGCTCACTAAACAACATCGTACCACTGCTATCGATCCTCATTGGTCTCCTTATTTAAGATTCATTGATCTACTGACATCGATCGTTCTTGACCTACGTCTTCAAGTAATGACTTCGATCTTTACAAATACTCATCTCTTATTACTAAAGTATTCATTTAACGCGTCGCCCTTGCATTTTAGATTTATAACAATTATTAAGGAAAGAAATACATTTTTATCGAACCCCTGCTTACGAATAGAAACAATTTTGATGTTTCATAAAAATCTGTCTAGTCTAGCAAGGGTTAAAATACTAGTGTGCTTAACAAATGTAGCTACTTAGTCCCCTAATCACTGGTGATTTTTTCAAGAATTACATATAAAAAAAGAAACAAAGAAAAATAAAAATTTTTAGACTTGTTTTCTCTTTTGCTAAATTTAACAAAATATTTTGAACGCGAAAATATTTTACAAAATAGTGAGAAAAATGTTTAGAACGTGGAATTATTTTGCAAAATATTTTGTAAAATATTGCCCGCGATTGGAGGGTTTCCACGAGAAAATAATTCCCCACATCTCGAAGACAGCTCTACGGTACTACCATGTATTTTTCCGTGTTTCAAATTGCAGGAATCAACTAAATTACAACGATTCGGTGTCGATGATAGGCGAGCATGCTGATCTCATGGAAATCACGCTCCGGACGAGATTGATCTGCGGACCGGAGCTAATCCACTAGGGAATCTCTGATTCGAGGAATCTTCCTGGCGGGTGACGCGATGCATCCGACGAGATTACAGGAAGAAGCGTGTCCTTTGTCGGCGCAACAAGTCGCGTTAAACGGCACTTCATTATGCAACCTATCGTTCCAGCCGATGTATGACGGGCGTCGAACATTTGCATAATGATCGAGCCTGCCTCGCGATACGATAAACTGCTCCACGATCCAATGAGTGATTAGTTTCGGTGCCGTGCAATTGCACCGAGCAATTTTCTATTAGCGGCCGGCCCATTAGCCCGTCCCGCGGTTGGAACATGCAATTTACAAGTCCGCTACCGAATTGGAGTTTTCGTTGCTCAATTGTAATCTCGTCTTCTATGTAATTTTTTAAGTCCATAGAATGGTGCTTGGATTCATTTTCAATTATGACTCTGTTTGTTATTAAATATATATATATCAATATTTTATAATTTTAAAACTTCAATTTACCCAGAATTAAACAGATGCGATTTAATATAATATCTAATTAATATCTACCAAGTTCTCCATTAAAGCTCCATTAAAATTTTAAAGTTCAAACTCCAGGAGCAGTTTATAAATTGAAATCATTATTTCTGGGCAGTTGCAAACGTTCTGCCAGCAGTGCAAAAGCATTGGATCGATCGATACTGTCGATCGCGGAGAAGCCCCCCGTAATTGCGAAATTTCTCGTAAATTCCCGTGGCCCGAATTCGCGTCTGCCAAAAACGAGCCGAAAATCGGTCGACACTGTCACGAGCAGCGCTCGTAAAATATATTGCGGAAGAAATTTATCGGGCAATTCCCCTGGCTAGATAACCAAACTAAGAATTCTTGGCAGATAGAGAAAAGTCTGATATTTATTCCTCCGGATGGGAGATGGGGCGAACGAACTCGTTCCTGGACGATCCCGAAGTTTTTGAATCCCCGAGCCATTAAATGTAGAACGGAGCGCGACTCTATAATTAGTTGTTCCGAGGGATGGTCGGGCTACGATATCATCCACGTTCGAACAGACCACCTATTAAAATAACACGACTGTTGGGTATTCGGCGCTGGCATGCAAAAACCGAGACACATGGCACGCATTCGTCCGATTTATCCGGCGAGAGGCGCAACATTTTCCAGCGCGATTTCGAATTCTTTTTCAAAACCAAATGGATCTATAATAAACCACGGTCTTTCAGCTTCTGTTTGAGCCCCCACATTTCACAAAATTCTCACGGGAACATATTTTAACATCGAGTGAAAGTAACCCCTGAAAATTGAACCATTTTACGACTACCAATCGGAATTTGTAGATTATTCAACATGATTTCAAACTTTTAATGTGAACCTAAATAAGCCTATCATAAAGTGCGAACTTCCAGCTTTAATTTGAACTATCAAACGTTTAAAAAATCTTTTTGGAAATTACTTTACAATCGATATGAAGTAACCCCTGAAAATCCAACCACGTTTATTTCGTTCATCCAAAAGAAAAAGATTTACAATTTGATAGCGATAATAATAATTCTAAATACAATCGCATTAAAGCCACGGACAGAAGTCAATAAATTCGTAAATATTTTCAAGTATTTTTTCCTAAAACAAAATCTTCTCAAAGTCTTTGCTTGCAGATGCATATCTAGCGCCGAGGCGCTTCAAAATGGCGGACAGAGTCCTCGAAGCACCAGGTGCGA
The DNA here is from genome assembly GCA_028455555.1 of Augochlorella aurata. NCBI lineage: Eukaryota > Metazoa > Arthropoda > Insecta > Hymenoptera > Halictidae > Augochlorella > Augochlorella aurata. The sequence goes on along the minus strand of CM052151.1, from coordinate 9,375,110 downwards.
ACTTTCGTTTCACCATAGTTTGTTTTTCGTTTACCCCCTAGCAAGAACCAGCACCAAAAAAGAAGATCTCGAAGGGGGGAGGGGGAGGGGGCTGGTGCTGCGCGTACTGACGAAGCCTCTATAAATAGCGGGTACGTCGCTGAAATACGTGAAACGAATACGCGTGTGCATGCACGCGTAAACGAGGAAAAAAAAAAGAAATCGACAGAAACGCGACCTTAATTTACACGTGGAGCCCGAGGGGGGAGGTTCGAAGCAACGATTTTCATTATCTTGGGATAATAAATACGTCGACGGGCGCGCGAATGTTTCGCGTGCCGCGGCTCTTTTTCTCAGCCGTTCCCCAGGCTTGTAATCGCGCGAAACGTTTCCTGCAATTCGCCTAAACAACCCAGAACGTTTTCGCACGGCTCCCCCTCGCCGTGGCATTTCAGAGATGCTTGTTGTTACTTGTCACAGAATGCTTGCGCATTCGTATCTCCCCTCCGCGACGAGCGAGCGTTCACGAGCGAAATGTTCTTCCACCGTTGAACCTTATTTTATCCCTGCGATATCGAAATAGACGAATCCTTTTTCTCATATTTAGCACTGCTCTTTGAAATGTGTGAAAAGTTTTGGAGAGAAAATATTATTAAATATTCGGAGAGAAAATTATACGATTTTTTCTCGAGAAAAATTTCGAAAAGTTCAGCTTACTTTCGGCAATGTACGGAAAGCTCTATCAATATTGCTTTTATTTATTTTAATGGAAATTACACCGTTCTGTTTGAAAGAACAGAATGGCCAAATGCGAGTTCAATGTATCGAACTCCCCAAGAATCGGTAATCGAGCCCAGCTCCGCGAAACGAGCGCAGTGTTTACACCTGTCGGCTGACGCACCGTTATGCTAATTGCCGTTAAAAAAATCAACAGCCGTTGCATAACCAGCAGACGAGGAATGAGTTACACGCGTTCGACTCCCTGCGGTGCCCTCTATCTTTAATTCCATCTCGGAGACACACGTGCGTGTGCGAGCGCAATTGTAAGATTCTATTTTAAACGATTGATAATTTCCATTCCGCATTCGTTTCATTTTTGTTACGCGATACAAAGAAAAACGAGGATGTGGATTATGTAATACGGAATGTGCAAGATTAAATTTTTGGACGGCGATAAATAAACAGGTATCGCACGGCAAATTACAGTTTATAGTTAATCCCGATTCGATCGGTGATAACTTCGACACACTCGAGAAAGATCTCGAACTTAGATCAATTTTCGTTGCCTACTCGAAACTATTTTTATCTTGTTCGTTGTACCTAGTAATTGAGGTACCACTTGTGGCTGCCTCAACACATAATTGTCAAGTTATTTCTTCTTGTCGCGTTATTTTTACTGTTATTTCTGTATTTTGTTGCTTACATTTTATAGGATAATTTTATTCACTATGTTGCCTAAGTTTTACGTCTGTATTATTCTATTCTTTTGGTGCCGTTTCGTTATTAAAGTTCAATTATTTTTAAATAATCTCGAAATTTAATGTAAATATTAAAGTAAGAAGGACTGACAAGAATAGGCTTCAATTTTTGTATGATCGAAAATGATTTGCAATCCAAAATTGCGATCAATGACAAATAGAATTCAAATCGTGATAGCTCAGCATCGATCCAGTGTCCCAAAATCCGTCTCAGTTATAATTATATTATCGATTATAATGATCGAGTCTCGGCATCGAGAAAAACGACCAGAGAATAAGTAAGAAAAAACAGGCGCTTCTTTGTTTTGCAGCGTTAAAATATCAGCACAATTATACGATACCCGTCGATTCTCCTTCACTTGCGTTTGCGACGCATTTTCGTATTGTCGATTTTCTACAACGCGCAATAGTTCTATATAACGCGCAATATTTCTATACAACACCTGACCGATAGGTAAACAAACCATTCTAGAACTCGTATGAAGCAAAACACCGTGTCCTTGCTTGTTCATAATAAACGAGGTACACAATGAGTCGAAACAGGCTACTACACTTCCTTATTTCCTTCGCCGTTTGTCCTTGCCGAATTGTAGCGAATTTAGTACGTTTTAAAAACACGCACGTTCAAGCGTACTGGAGAAAGTACTGTCTCAGTTTGCTGACATGAAAATAGATAAATAAAAAAAACTGAATACAAGTTTACTGATTGAATAACGTAGAATATATTCAAATAAATACTCCGAAAGATGGCGGTCAATCTATGAATTTACAAAATAGTTTCTATCGCCGATGCTTTGAATAATATCATAAAACATATTACTCCTGTAAAATATAATAGAGATTAGCAAAATAGCCTGAAGGTAGACAAAAGAAAGGAAGAAGTGAAGTCGAATAATTAATTAGCGAAATATTGGTCGCCAACGCAAGTCGAAGGGTAATCGTGGCGGGTAGGTGCGCGCGCGTAAAAAGGTTAGGTGCGTTTCGGCAGCTGCCGGTATAGCAACGTACCTGGTGGTGCTCTTGAAGAAGTTGTTGCTCTCGCGGTTCATCAGCTCGCTACGGAACCGTGACATCTCGTCCTCCATCTTTCTCATCTCGGCGTCGAACCGTTCCCGTATGTTCGAAAACTCGGTGTCGATCACGCTGAAGTCACCGATCTTGATGGGAATATTACGCTTGATACCACTGTCAGCCATGATTCCTTCTTCTCGGACCGCACTTGTGTTCTCTTTCACCAAAGCCACTAAAGAGATGCGATAATTAAGCACTACTTGCTCTCTTTTTCTCTCTTAGCCTCGCGAACGATCGCTTCTTATGGATAGCGAAAATCAGTTAAGCCACGTACAACCGTACTGCGCGCTGCCTCGCCTAAGAATGAGCGCGGCTCACAGACTGCCTCTTAAATAGTCCCGACGCAATCGTCGCGCCGCTCGTGGGAGTTCGGCGAAGCTCGGTTAAACTCGGCAAATATCGGATCCGTGCACGCGGTCCAAACCGGCCTCCGGCGAACGGCGAGAATTCCCGAAAACCTGGCCAAAACCAGAGTTGCTCGTTTTAATCGATCACAATTTATTAATTCGATTCGTCGACCATTGCTCGCGATTTAAAATAGTTCATAAACGAGAGTAATCGAGCTAATTGATTTAATCGACGGTGCCCGGTGATTACTGATCGTAAACAACGCTCATTAACTGTCGAACGTGCAATCAAACGTTAAATCCCCTTCGATTCGTGCAGTAAATTGTTTCTATTAAGTTATGAAATTTTTATTTTCAGGACAGTTGTCGTTTTAGTTGTAGCAATGGAGCGATAAAAATATAGTGTAGCAAATGTTTATTTATAACAGGACTGTAACACGTTGCAGCATGTACATATAATGAATCACTTGTATTTTTTACTGTACAATGACTCATAGACATTTTTTTAATTCATAATGACCTATTTCACAAGCCGTTCCATTTCAAGCATTAAATTTAAGAAGAGTGCATTGCAAAAGAATTGTAGAATTTTATAAGATAGATTGGACCACTATTTTCCTGATGTAGATATTAAAAATTTATCAAAGTTCTTACTCAACGGAATGAAAATAATTATTTTATAAGACGAATCTTGAAAAATTTATTACTTTGGAAGAAAACATCCGGAGTAGCATCTGTGGAGACCTTAATCAAACTTAACGAAGACCTCTGTCGGCAACTGGGTCACCACGGTAATCGAGGTCCTGCTGTTTCTTTGTCGACTTCAGAAAACGCTTGATGTACCGTATAACCTAATTCATCACTTGATATCGTGAAAATCTAATTTGTTCATGATTAGATCTTGTTAGTGAGAATAGTGTGAAAAATGGAGTGTTAAAAAACCTTCCGTAGCTTGATCATTGATAATTGAACCATAAATCTTTGCACGAGCTGAATTTCTCTTCTTGGCTCGGATTTCTTTTCCGGAATAAAGTAGAAGAGTTCTCAGAGAAAAGATACTGCTAAAATTACTCCTAAAACTTGTTAATCTGCAAGAAGACTTTACTATATATATATGTAATAAGCTGAACCATATTCGCCAATAAATTCTCCAAAATTTGCAGCAATCCTTAATCGGAGAAAATGAAATTCCTGCATTACTTACATAGGTCGATATTCATGTTCGTGGGAGACAATCAATAAGGAAATGATCGCGTGGTCGTATTAGTCATCGTTTCCCGCGTAAAACACAATGCTTCCTCTTTGCTGCGAAATCGTAACCCTCCGACGCCTACGAATTCTTCTCATTAGATCACTTATTTATCTAGGAGGCTTGCAGGCTTACGTACACTTCCGAACAATTTCCATGAGTGCGTGACTAATTGTTTAACTTCAGATTTTATGCGTATTACCTGAAACCAAAAATGATCGTTCTAGAATGCGGATTTTATGCATTTACGCAACAATTAAAAATATGCAATTTGAAACAGTAATAAGATAAGACAATTTTTGTTTTGCACAAAATTGATTTGGCGAACCTGTCATGATAAAAATTAAGTAATCGAGGATTGCAAATTTACAATATTCCTGAGAGAATTGCGCGAGGAAAATCGATTTCATCGTTCTCGAAGAGACATCAGGTGTTCTAATTCGGCCATTCGTTCGAAGAAACTCGAAGGCCGCGCGTTATGCCGACGCGCCGGGGCGCGTAACTTTTTTTCGCCGCATTAAATCAAGCTGCAAATGATGCCGGCGCTATTTTCGACGGTTGCAGCGTCACCGCGCGCCGAACTGAATGAAGCGCCGCGTCACGACGCCTCCTTATTGTTCATAAATAGTCCTGGTGCGCGGCGTCGCCCGCGATCGCGATTTCCGGTGAATCAAACCGCAAGGAATGCTTCCTCGAGAGAGAAGCGTCGAGCCCGCGATCGAGGGTAGCAGATGCCAGCAGGGGCTGAATCACCCTTCTCATCACCGATGGATGAATAACAGCGTCTCCTATATGCCACCGTTTCCTCTATTTCCTCGCGAATATAGATCGCCGACACGTAAGTCCGAAAATTCTCGACGAGCACGCGTTCGTCGCGCATTCGCGGTTTGAAATTGCTAGAGGATAGTTTACACCAGGGTTCGGAAGATAATTTTGATGTTGGATATACGATTTTGCTTAGTGCCTCCTATAGAGGTCTGTTGGAGAGGCGCCATCAATTTTACGAAGATCAAATGCAGATGGACGAGAACTTGATTTTGGTCAAGAATGAACCAAGTTGATCCTTACCAACAGGTCCACTCGAGTGCTCAGTATTTCTGGGGTTAACGAGGGTTTCAAGGAGCGTGAGCTGTCCTCGATCAATAAAGATGTGACTGAAACAACAGCCGACACAGATTTCGCTCTAGTTTTGCTACTTAACATGCGGTGTACGCTTTCATACCGCAAGCCGAAAATGGAAACAGGACACGCACGCTGCGTTTCATAGCTATAAAACTGTTCTGAATTTCCTGTGCTCGAGAATATTTCTTAGGCCTGTTATATGCGAGTGAACGAGTGAAACCGCCTCTAACGCCTTATTAAATAGAAACGAAATAGAAGAAACCGACGCTAAATTCGGTGATTTAGTAATATGTAGGTCCTCCTACGTTTTCTCTACCTACACCTTTAAAAGGCGGTAAGAAAGTTTGATTTCTTCAAACCTCCGAGGAAAACGTTCGTAACATTCCTTAGGCTGATGACCCTAACAGCGAAGGAATCGTCCAGATCGAAGAGTTTTTCAAATATTTGCCACAGAATTTTTTGGGCAGACTTCACAGTTAAACGAACACGAATCGCGAACGATGGGGCCGGAGATCGAGATTGCCGATAAAGTGTGTCAATGTCAAACTGCTCCAAGTGTCTCTAGACAGTGTCTTGAACTCTGGCCGAGAACGGATTCGTTCCTGGCTCCGTGTGTTTCTGAAACGAGCACGGAATCCTTAAGTCTCTGCTCCCGGCTCTGCGTGGGAGAACCTCGGTAACATGACGTCACCTATGTGGGGGTTTTAGTGATCGATAAAACGCGTCACAATGGTCCCTAATATGGATCGGACTCGCGCTCATTACGTAGCATGCTTTCTGTGCCTGCTACATATGTTTCTTCTTTTCCGACCGCGTTCCTTTTCGAGAGATCTTGGTCTCCACGCGAAATGCACTTAGAAGGTAAACCGGTTGCTAAATGGTATCGGATCGGGTAATTCTGCTCGAGATCTGTTTGCGATGATCGATGATCGCGCGCTTCAGGAAAACAAATATTTCCCGAATGTCCTTCGTTGGAACTCTTGCGATCTTTAATCGCTTATCAACTCGATATCCATCTTTCAGCGACGCTAAAATCGAGTCAGAAATATAATTCACATTAAAAGAGATTCAGTCGGCAACTCTTAGAATTTGAGAGAAGCTGTCAATAACACCTGATTTGAACCACCCTGTAGAATACCGTCTGGTGCATCGAAAACGATGCAACAGTTACGTGGTCGTATGCAGGGAGAAGACGGAAGCGAGATAGTTCGCCGAGCAATTATAATCGGTATACAGGGCACGCCGAAGAAAACAATTAAAGTTGAGGCTGCTGAAAAGATAGCAGCTCTCCTCGGTACACGCCATCGACTATTAATAGCCGACGAAGTCTGAGAGTGGTATAGTGGCCGAGGCCAGAGCCGACCGAAAGAATTCTTTCAGCATTCGACCCTTTCGACTGTCATTCCTGAACGATTCAATGTCGAGGGTACGGTCCGATGTAGCACGATTTCGTGACCTCTCACGCTGCGCCAACTTCCTTCAGCCGCACACGTCCGGAGAACAATAAAATCGTATCATCTCTTCCTTCGGTGCTCGCTGAAAATAGAATTAAAGTCTGCTAAGGCACGGATTGATCGTAAAGGGTATTCTGGATTAGACCGGCCATCTTTCTTTCGATTGTTCCCGATTTTTCCAGCCAATTTCCAGATTTTTATCGGGTTCTTATATATTGGTAATCGAAGTGAGACTGGAAATTGGCACAGTTTTTGTATCTAGCTACTGAACCAGAATAAGACTCTAAAAAATTGCAAAGAACAATCCTACCATAGCACAGTTGTAAAAATACATCAATGCAACTGCTAAGTGCAATCGCACTTTCTCTGGCTGAGAAACACATCGTTATTGAACTTCTGTCTCCTGCAAGTATTTTAGAAAATTCAGATTATGCATAGAGATTTCACAGTCTCTAGATTAGAATGGAATTGATCAATTGAAGGAAATATCACCAGTACACTTTATGAATTACCATACAATAATGTATGTTCGAAAGCGTTAATTTTCTGACCAAGATTTCCATTATCATTGTCAGTGTGCGTCGGCAGGGTAGACGTCGAAGCAATAAAAGGTGATTTCATTCAATGTTTCGCTACCAAGCAGACAATGAGCACTTAATAGTCACTTGTACTTGGCTTACTTAGAACGATTGAATGAGGAGCACGAGTCGTCGTCGTCGCACGACGACTTCGCATCGGTATCTCTGACTTGAGTGCAAATGGGGCTTGAGGTTAACGCGCCGTGATGTCATTGTCTGATATCATAATGTCCACTTTCTATAATATGTACTTTGGCACTCAACTTCAACCCAAAATGCTGGCCTTGGATCCCCAGTTATGTAATCCGTCATCTTGCACGTTATTAAAAATATTGAACATAAATTCGAAGATCGAAGCTGGTCCCATGAAGCTTGATACGTGATTTGGTCATTTTGGTACCAGCAGCTTTACAGTAATACTGAGTACACCATGAAGACGTTGGAGACACCATAAGAGATGGTACATCAAGTTATACGGGTCGTTGAAATAGCCAATCTCTGAACCTATGGAAAATTTTAAGTCTATGAAAAATTATCGAATGGTTTCAGCAAAACAAGATGTAATCGCAATGTTCAGTCATGTCATTCGTTGTTTTCAAGTCGGTAAACAGGAGAACCAGGCAGTCCGTTATGCCTGGTACCAGTTGGTTATCGTCCTTTATCGTCGGTGCGCGTGAAAAAATGCCGTTACACGCATGTTTAATGTGGCAGTGGCCAATGTCACTGCCACGAATAAACCGAGAATACGTAACAAGGCGACAAGCGTCCGTGGTGGCACTGATTGTGCAAGTGCCATTCTTTCATGGTCCGCTTTGTTTAATATACACCGCGACGCAGGTACCTGACATCGCGTGTCTACCTGCCAACAAGGAAACACTGATAGCTTATAAATAAACTGTGAATGCTTGCAAACATCTGAATAGGGGAGAAATGTCCGCCGCTTACTGGAGAACTGTATCTGATCAAAATTTCAATGGATTTGATTTTACTAAAAATTTACTAGAATTTACTAACGCATTTAAAAATACAATTAAATACAATTTCGACTAGAGCATAGCATATCATACGATGATATTTTAGATTAATACCAATCGATGAAACTACAAATTTTACTCGCTCGATATCCAAGTCCGAGCTGATGTAAATTGTAAAGAATCTCTTTTTAATTAAAATCTCAAAAGATTTGAAGAACAGGCGGTGCTACGTGTAGTTGTGTGTAACGTGGCGTATATTGAATCAAGGAAGGAAGAATTCCATTTGAATTGCCATCACTTGTCGCGCTGCTTGATTGCTCTTAAGTCCCCCTTGCGTTTACCGTCGGTACTAAATTAACGTCTTGGCGAAGGCGAAGTTTGTCAACGATCATGAAGGGACGCGTGAAAACTGCTCCGAACGGACAACGGAGGAATAATGATGAAAATCGAGTGAACGCGAAGAAACCGTTCGACAAAAAGAAGTACAGAACGCAGAAGTACAGTAACAAATACAAAAGTATGTTCGCGGCCATGTAAGCAGCATGCGTATAGGTTAGATCGTATGATCGAATGTTTGGGATCATTGCACTGTTATTGATTGTTACGATATTTTGGCAGTTAATCAATGGGAGGAGCGCAGAAAGAAGGCGATTTTACGAGATTATTACAAAGACCTCGACAAGAGCCAACGTCAGAATCCAAAAGTTTCATTGAAAACCAGTGATCAAAATGAAAACATTGAACAGTATGTATTTCCCGGTTTTACTACTTATTGTAAATAATTATGAAACTAATGTGATTGAATTTACTGTTCATAGGACGAAGAAAGTAAGTGCATTTTATAGAGCTAAACAAGAATTTCTACGTAAGAAGGAAGAGAAGAAGAAAAGGATAGAGGAGATTATACAAATAAAGGCAGAAAGACAAGAAGCGCTCAACAAGTACAAGCAAAAACGAATGCAAACGTATAAGAAACTTTCTAAGAAGACCAAGAAAGGGCAACCTGTAATGAAAGACAGGATAGAAATGTTGTTGGAAAAGATACAGCACCAGGTATCCAACTAACACTTTCTGAAGCCTTAACACAGATGTATTCGTTATGAAAACTCAACTGACTCCTTTCTTATGTAAATACGCGTCGATATGAATATTCAATAAAAGAGTATTGTTTTGTAAGAACAGATTGTATTACAGTCCCATAATTCCCGGAATATATAATTCTCGGCTTGATAATTTTGCATCGATTACCGACGCATTGCTGGTAGCGCCGTGACCGCCAATTATAGTGACTACAATTTAATGGTTAAATACAATTAAATGGTAAAGTTCATAAACTGCTTAACATTATTAACATAAAAAAGCAGCAGCAGTGAATTAAATGAACTTAATAAGGCATTTCAATGAAATGAGCTTGATAACGCATCTGAATAGAATAGAATACTTTACCATTACGCTGATCCCGGACATAGAAAAATCGGCTGACATTCAACGTGTCAAGTGATCTGTTGGTACAGCATCATCTTCATCTTCCTCGTGATCCGTAATAGTTAAGGCAACAAACAGTACTTCTCTGTGTCAAATAGTAGGCAGATAACGATCGATATGTTAATGATAAAAATGTTAACAATCGATGCGATTTTCCGCGATTCGAAATACGAAATTGGCTGCGCAACGGGCAGAGCGCAGGCGCAGTGGCATTTGACGGGCAGCCGTCAGCTAGTCAGCGGTTGCAAATGGCGACAGCCACGAAATCTCTGGCACCGACTCGCGAATAGTTTCACGCCTACCGAGTGCTGCGTGATCGAGCCGTGCGTGAAAGTTACCTTAACTCAGATCGGTATGTACTCGAAACTGATCGTATAATCGGCGCGCACTGCGTATAACCTCTCGCCATCAAAAACCATAGTCGCGCTTGGTGGCACTCGCCTCCTATACGCGACAGCTATTTTTCGAGCAGATAAAAAGACACTGTTTCGGCTTGTCTCTCCCATTCGAGACACTCGAATATCGATGCATCATGATCTCCGACTAATCTCGCGGCGAGCATTGCCACGATTCGCGGTCAGACGATCCCGAAAAGTTTTCACGTAACGGGTGCCACTATCAACGTTCGCACGGCACTGCTGTCAAAAAGTGTTTGGCCAGCGGAATCTAGGACGCGGTACCGGCTTAATCGCTCGATTTTCCTTTCGAGCGTCTCAGTATTCCGTTCATATTCGTGCTGCTTCATCTTCTTGATTTCTCTCCCTTTCGTTCGCCGTGACTGGCTTCGATCGTCCGATATTTAACACCCGAATCCGATGCACTCTTAATCAGCGAATTGCGTTCGGACCGCTTTTTTGAGCTTCCTTCCCCTTGTACGTCGGCTCGGTGTCATTAAATGATTGTGTACTGTGATTCAAGAAATAACGTGTCAGATACTTGGAAACCTACTACTGTATCATATATTTGTATCACTGTTGCAAGTAGAAACAACTATTTGAACCTATTTGTAAAATTTAAAGAGAATTTTCTTTTTTATATTATTCACTCTTATTTGTTGCTGATGCAATATTATATAGTATATTTTCATTGAATTTTATCAATATAATTACAGTAGATACAATTCCCAGCATTGATGCAAAAGATCGAACCATTGAATTGCTAAAGAATATGCATTATTGATGTGCTCTTGAGTACCACATGAGTACCTTTCAATGTGTTTTGCTTCACAGGTGGTTTTTAAGACGAAGACAAAATGCCGGCTGTGAGAGGAGACGGAATGCGTGGACTGGCTGTGTTCATTTCTGATATCAGGAATTGTGAGTCGGATTAAATATACCTATCATATGAGTTCATTTTATATTCTAGCATTAAATTGTATTTGATTCTGTGGTTGATACATTTCTAAACAATATTACAATATTAGATAACCAGGAATACAAGTCTGTATTTGGTTCATTGAAATTTTTTCCCATCTTCTATCCATTCAGAGATATGATGCCATTGAAACTAATATGACATGCGAAGTATTTCAAGCAGTCCAGAGTAGGAGACAGGGGGCGGAGCTCTGATATAGTCATATCTCTGTGATTATAGCTTGTCTTTTGTACACTAATATGTAATACTTGGCATAATGTAATAAATGTCTATCAGAGCTTGCACTCTGAATTCCCTAAAGAATTTTTAGAAAAACGAATAAGTAGTAATTTATCATACATACAATGTAGATGAAAAAATCCAGCAGATATAGAGCAAATCAATACATGCATACTTTGATACTAGTCCAAGTGGCATGCAGCCATTATACTTTCCTATAAAAACTATGACAAATGTATACTTGTACATATATTTTGCATGTATTAATACATTGTGCAGTAAATTATATATGAATTCTAAAATATAATTTGAATAAATAAACATTGGTTCCAATAGGTAAAAGTAAAGAAGCAGAAATCAAGAGAATAAACAAAGAATTGGCAAACATTCGGAGTAAATTTAAAGGAGATAAGCCATTAGATGGTTATCAGAAGAAGAAATATGTTTGCAAGCTCCTTTTTATTTTTCTCCTTGGTCATGATATTGACTTTGGCCATATGGAGGCTGTCAATTTACTTTCATCCAATAAGTACTCAGAGAAACAAATTGTGAGTATCAATCTTCTAACAAAAGACTGTAATTTTCATAGAGAAATTAATTGCAGTTTCTAAGTATTTTCCTTGTTTCAGGGATACCTTTTCATATCAGTTTTAGTAAATACAAATAGTGATCTCATTAAGTTGATAATTCAGAGTATAAAGAATGATCTTGCATCCCGTAATCCAGTTCATGTTAATCTTGCTCTTCAATGCATTGCCAATATTGGCAGTAAGGAAATGGCTGAAGCTTTTGGTAATGAGATACCAAAATTACTTGTATCTGGGTAGGTTCTTGTAACTTTTTTATTAATGTAGTTCGTAATCGTAATATTACGAGAACGTTACTAATATTTTTATTATCTTGCATTGACAGAGATACTATGGACGTAGTGAAACAAAGTGCAGCACTGTGCTTGTTAAGATTATTGCGTACAGCACCGGATGTTGTTCCTGGAGGAGAGTGGACTTCGCGTATAGTTCATTTATTGAACGACCAACATCTTGGTGTTGTCACCGCGGCAGCGTCTCTAATCGATGCTCTTGTAAAAAGAAATCCAGACGAATACAAGGGATGCGTTAGCTTGGCAGTCTCAAGATTGAGCAGGGTATGATTTTGCTTGTTAATCCAGTGGATGGTTCAAGGATAGTTCTTTGATATTTACTCTGTCTCGTTAGATTGTGACATCAAGCTACACAGACCTACAAGATTATACATATTATTTTGTGCCAGCACCATGGTTGTCCATTAAATTACTGCGACTACTGCAGAATTACACTCCGCCTGGTATATCATCTTGACTTCATTTTTTAATTAAATTGAAAGTGCCTAAAGAAATTTAATTCCAACGTTTACATTTTAACAGCCGAGGATCCAGGTGTGAGAGGCAGATTAAACGAGTGTCTAGAAACCATACTGAATAAAGCGCAGGAACCACCGAAATCAAAGAAAGTACAGCACTCCAATGCAAAGAACGCGGTGTTATTCGAGGCGATTAGTTTAATTATACACAACGACAGTGAACTGCCTTTATCGGTCAGGGCGTGCAATCAACTCGGCCAATTTCTTTCAAATCGTGAGACTAATCTTCGCTACCTGGCTCTGGAGTCCATGTGTCACCTGGCCAGGTCCGAGCTTTCGCATGACGCTGTGAAGAAGCACCAAGAGGTCGTTATCCTTTCTATGAAAATGGAGAAGGACGTGTCCGTTAGGCAACAAGCTGTTGACCTCCTGTACGCTTTGTGTGACAAGAGTAACGCGGAGGAGATAGTGCAAGAGATGTTGAACTATCTTGAAACGGCCGACTATTCGATTAGAGAAGAGATGGTGCTAAAGGTTGCAATTTTGGCTGAGAAATACGCTACCGATTATACTTGGTACGTTGACGTGATATTGAATCTCATTAGGATAGCTGGTGACTACGTATCGGAGGAAGTATGGTACAGAGTCATCCAGATAGTCATTAACAGAGACGACGTGCAAGGATATGCGGCGAAAACTGTGTTCGAGGTAATTGTTTGGAAATGTAATTAATTAATGACTACTTGGATGCATTAGTAGTTTGATTGAAACCTTCCTTTTCGTTTGACCAGGCTTTACAGGCACCAGCTTGTCACGCAAATATGGTCAAAGTTGGTGGTTACATACTTGGCGAATTTGGAAATCTCATTGCTGGCGACCAGCGTTCGTCTCCAGCCGTACAATTTCAGTTACTACATTCCAAAGTAAATTTTATATTTCTCTACTCTAAGAACCGTGTATTCAATATATTAACTCTAATTCTAATTTTAGTATCATTTATGCTCCTCAATGACTCGAGCATTGTTATTGTCGTCGTATATCAAATTCATTAATCTGTTCCCTGAAATGAGAAGCCAGATACAAGATGTGTTTCGACAACACAACAATTTGCGCAGTGCGGACGCGGAACTGCAACAGAGGGCTTCGGAGTACCTGCAACTAAGTATTATTGCATCCAGCGAGGTTTTGGTAAGTATGCGATCTTATTTTATTTTAGAACGTACAACTAATAGTTCCAATTTTTTTAAAGGCTACCGTTTTGGAAGAAATGCCTGCATTTCCAGAAAGAGAATCCTCCATTCTCGCGGTGTTGAAGAAGAAAAAGCCTGGCCGAGTGCCTGAAAACGAAATTAGGGAAAGTAAAAGTCCTGCACCGAATGCCAATCATCACGCAGAAGCGCCTGCAGTCGCTGCAGCAACTGTTAACAACACATCAGCAGATTTGTTAGGTCTTTCTACACCGCCGTCTTCTCAGCCAGCCAGCAATACAGGTGTACTCCTGGATGTGCTGGGTGACATTTATAACATGTCAAACAAAGTCGGTGCTACGAATGGTGCCCAAAACACGTACAACCCTAAAAAGTAAGACATATTCTTCAAATTACAGCCAGGTTCAACTTTCCTTCTCTTAGATGCGTCAATCTAATTAGACCACTTTTCTAACAGTCAGAATTCTCGGTGTGCTTTCAGGTTCGTTTGTAAAAACAATGGCGTGCTATTCGAAAGCGATCTAATTCAGATCGGAGTAAAGTCGGAATTTAGACAAAACTTGGGACGCGTCGGCCTGTTCTACGGCAATAAGACTCAATATGCTCTTCACAGTTTTCAAACTCAGCTCTCCTGGACGGAGGAGAACCAAGCGAAACTAGCTGTACAAGTAAAGCCGGTCGATCCAGTGCTGGAGGCTGGCGCTCAGATACAGCAAATGATTAACGCGGAATGTATCGACGACTATAGCGGTACGGCGCACGTTGCATAACGTTTTAAGAAACATTAAATACACATGCGAGTCAATTGGATGTTGCGGAGATATCATTAAATTGTTTTCCTCTCATGCAGATGCGCCGAGTATGCTCATATCTTTCATTTACAACAACGTGCCACAAAAAATTACGATGAAACTACCGTTGACGATCAACAAATTCTTTGAACCGACGGAAATGAACGGGGAATCGTTCTTTGCGCGATGGAAAAACCTCGGAGGGTAAGCAAGTAAAATTATTTAATCAAATTTTCAAGGTCATGTTACTTTCTTGCAAAACAGGTTTTTGTTATATCTTTTGGTGGTTAAAGAGAAGCGTATTTGAATAACCTTTGGATGACTTTGAGCGCATAACAAACAACATACGTTACCTATTCTCGCTGACAGTAAAGGTATCAAACGGAAACATTATTTTCTAAAAATCGAATTTCTGTTGCAGAGCCAATCAACAGCGTTCGCAAAAGATCTTCAAGGCTCAACAACCAATAGATCTCGCGCAGGTACGCACGAAACTGCAAGGATTCGGAATGCAGTTGCTCGACGGTATCGACCCTAATCCTGATAATTTCGTCTGCGCGGGTATAGTACACATGAGGGCACAACAAGTAGGATGTTTGCTGCGTTTGGAACCTAATAAACAAGCACAGGTAATCTCTAAAGATACGCCCAACTTGCCTAAATTCTCCTACGCCTTCTGGTTTCCAGCATATCTAAAAAAATATAACTCTCTTACACCTTGTTCACAGATGTTCCGTTTGACGGTGCGTTCGAGTAAGGAGTCGATGTCAGTAGAGATCTGCGACCTGCTGGTGGACCAATTTTAAACGGCCTAGCAGGCGTGAAACTATTCTAAGGTACCATTAAACAAAAAGAAAAAACACACAGAAACGCCGTGGGAAGACATATCGTGATTATAAAAGGATGTCGTCTCTCGACGTTCAAGAAAGATACTGATGATTACTTGTTAAGAGATATTCGTTGTACCCAAGCTTACGCTCACAGCGCGGTCGTAAGAACTGAATCCCTTGTGTAGACGAAGCGTTGTTACCACATATAATCCCGAAGACAAAACGCATGGCATAGGATTTTGCCGGAAAAAAACCATACACAGGTACACACAATACACAATCAACGTTATCGCGTATAATTATCGCATATAATTGCGTGCATGAAAAGCAAAATGAAAACGAAAAAAAAATGAAACGTCAAAACCAGACAACATATGCAATGACCACAAAAGCGCGTGGACGACATTGGTCTACAAGCGAAGGTAATTTATTATAAAGATTACCTTCGTCATCTTCTTCTCTCTTTTCGTTTGAAATTCAACCTTAGCCGAGGTCATCCAATGAAGTATAGATGTTTCTGCCACGAGTATTAGCAAACTATGTTCGGGAACAGCATCCGATTACCGACACAGATTTTTTACAAGAGATTTCTAGCCAGGCACTCGTTCGTTCTTTTTGTAATCAGTTTTACACACCGAGCTGCATCGCCTCCTGCGATTCCATTGTTATCGACCCGCGCAGTTGCGTTCTCGTGGCGCGCTCCCCATCTACTTCGTTTCGTACCGATTTCGGTTTCTGAGATTATTATAATTAACTATCATTGTTGCGTCGGCGAGAGTAAATTTGGGCACGATGACGATAGTTGTATGATATTAGTTGTTTATCGTAGATTTCCTTGTATTTAACGGAGCTCAAAATTTCTCTTGTAATTAGTAGGTTCGACGTCATCGCTCCTGTCCCGATCCTCTCACCCTCTGCCTCCCCGCTCCCCCCATCGTTCTCCCAATGCCCCCTCCCTGAGATCTTTTCTTCTTACCTCGGACGTTGGTGTTTAAATCCATGGCTGGTCAACAAAGTTTGGCTCGCGAGGAGGAGCGATCGAGTTCAGGCGAGGCAATGAACGAACCAAGAATATTCTTCGTCAAAGAAAAACGAACCCTTTTTCTAATTAACGAGTCTTGTGTGAGATGTATATTTCCGTAGTATATCTTGTACAGATGATATATTCGCGGATGCGTTCAAACGTTCATTATGTTTGAAGGGGAATGGATATAGAAAATTAATAGAGCAGCTCTCTGCGAGAAAAGAAAAACGCTTGAACCGCGTTTTCAATCGCGACCACCCACGCTTCGATTAACTCGTGTCTATCGCTTTGTTATATGGAAAATTGTAAAGCTCTATATTTGAATTGTACATAAGAAATATCCGTTGATTAAATGTGCTGATAAAGAGCCGTTTGCACGGGACACACCAGAGAAGTTCGGCCCGCTTTGCTGGCCTGCGAGGATCCACGATCTATCTGAGAGTCTCCTCCTGCTGTTTCATTTGTATTTTCTTTATCATGCGAACACGAGATGTATATTTTTTTTATGTTCGTATAGCATAAATTTATATTGGAAACCTCTCTCCTTATTCCACCTGTAATTTCGTTTCTTACTTTTACTATAGACGTATATATATGCGTTGCTGTCTGCATGAGGATCGAGCATGACTATCTAGGTATCGACCGAATCAAAAGACTATGCGTGCGTTAATATATTTTAATGATTAATTAAGAATTCGATCGCGTGGAACGCCAAAGGTTTCTTGAATAGAAGGAAAATCGATACCACCTAACTTCTGTTTTCTTCTATGTTGCAACATTCTTTCCTTTACTCGAGTTTTCGAGGCCGTTTTTGTATAGCCGATCTTTTTACAAAACGCTCTTTCGTCACCTTCGAGTATTTCATTTTCGGATACAGGATTCCATGAAAGAATTGCACGAGCTTTAGCGACGCTTTTAATCGGTTTTCTATTTTAGAGAGAACAGGGCGAACGAACATTCCTGAAAAACAGAGACCAAGTGCTCATGGAATTGTAGAGCCCTCACTAGCCGGGTATTCGAGTAATCGAAATTAAGTATTCAATATTTTAGTCGAAATCAAGCGAGCAGCCAGATCGTTTCATCTAAATTGACCGAATATTCAAGTATTCGGCCATACTCGTTTACTCGGCTCGCAATCGAGCGCGCGAGTACTCGAGCCCTGAGTAGTACCCGTAACAATGAGTGCTCTACAGAAAATTATTTTGTAAGTCCCGATCGTTTCAATAATGTATCTGTACAGGCTCAATGATTCTTTAGATTTAACTCGAAATTAAGTCTTTTATGTTAATATTAAGCTCGCTACCATGTCCTTTTCCGTCGACGAATACTTTTTTTCGAGGTTGCTTCCCTTTTTATATAGATTCGATCTTTGTTTTCTGTACATATATAAATGTGTGTGTGTATTAGCAAATGTTCTATTCGCACGCTCTCGGCACCGAAAGGCAGGAACACTCCACGCGGAAACAAATAATTGTAAATACAACAACACGAGCCAGCCGTCGGACGCATTGAATGGCCCCAGTCATGGATTTGTAAATGCGATTTACGTTTCGGAATGGCCGACCAGGTTCATGTTTATTCTACCACTATCGCGCGAATCTGTATGTACACTCCTATCATTTGCTTACGGAAACCGTGAATCATGTTCGCCCGATTAGACTCGTACGTGTATCTGCAGGGCGAGTAAATGAGAACCAGGAATATTCCTCGTGTATCGATTCGATCGAAAAATTGTTTATACTAAATATACAGGGTGTTCACTAACTAGCCAGCGTTTTGGAAATACATTTCTTTGGTTCCTCGATGCTCAGTTCCTTTCGCGCGATGTCAAAATATATATATGCAATATTCCATTATTAAACGAAATTGAAAGTCACCTTCGTTCGCGGACGGCATTGCGACGCTTCTAAAGACGGCAGCACTTTTCCCTTTTCCATTTTCCCTCCGCGCTTATGGCTTGCGAGAAGCTGGCTAGTTGCACGAATGAACTCTTACATTTTCATCCTCGTATTTCTCGAGGTATCAAGACCGAGTTTTATAAACGGGATCATGTGTTTTATTAACGCCTTGACCTCGACCTGACCTAAATCCCTAAAGGGAACCGGAATACAATATATTTTGTATAAAACACTTTTCGAACAAATCGATGCGTAACGAGCTACTTCGGATGGCAAAACTTATTGATTCCTTCTGTAAATACATGTGACATGTGTATTGTATACAGGATGTTCGACAATTTCGCAGCCCTCTTAGCAGCTGGAACAATTCAAGCAGCGAATGTAGATACAGCGATCTCGAATCAACTTTCCCGAAATTACAATTACAGGCGAGACTACGATTATAGTTAAAATGCTTTGAAAATTTCAGTTGAAAATTCGTAGCACAGTTGGAAATTGTCGGATACCCCTGCGCACCCGCTAAACGTAGTAATCACCTGAAACTGGACTCGCGATTGTTTGTCGGTTAGACGACATGCCCTGTATACACGCGCGCGTGGATACGTATATATAAATAAAGTATATATAATTCATGTAAGAAATATATATGTTATATATACCGATTATCGAAGAAATTGGATTAGCGTGGCGGCATACGTGATTGTTAGACTGTTGTGTTGCCGGAAACGGTTGCCGCGTATATGTTACAACGCTACAGAGATTTATTCCGGTAAATCCTTTGTCGTTTTCCTCGCTGCTTTCTCACACCTTCGTGTAATGGATTCAATGTAGGAATTCGATAGCGAACGGGAACGCTTTCAATCGTACCTACAATCATTTTCTATCGGACGTCGAAACCGTTCCATTCTAATCGACAACAATGACAAGCTTTAGGGAATCTATTCTTCTAATCCAATGACATTTTCTATAGTAGATTACTGGCCGATTAGTTCGCTTCAGACTAGGCACGCGTAAAAGTACACAACTGGACTGCAGATTTCCACGCGAAATCAGAACTTTCTGGATCATTTGCGAAAAACAGGAGACGAAAATTCATTCGTCCGATCATTCTCGTAGCGATATTTTCCTACCCTTTCTTTTACAACTGCGTCAAATCTGCAGGCCAACGATCATTTCTACGTTATACGTTATCGTAGTCGCCTTTCTGCGTAATCGATGAGACCTCTGCTAATCGGTCCCGAGTCTGTTCGTGAACAATCGTTCGCCATCGATCAATCCGATGCGCGCGAACGTTTGTAAAATGAATATCATCTGTATCATCGAGTGTACGCATAACGTATTATAATCTCGTACAAATTGCGCCCTTTCGATCGATCGACGCGATCCAGACTGCGTCGGGGTTCAGTGATCGCCGATCAATCGAGCGTCGGTTCAATTGACATTGCTCGCGCGTTGAAACGTTTAAATTGCCGGCGATTGAAAATCGGTCGCGTTCGATCATCACTGGACGAGCCACACGGCGTAAAGATATATCTGGGTCAATTTCGGAAAACAGGAGACGGATGAAGATGCGTTTCGTCGTTCAATAATTTTAATCGAGGCATCAGATCCGCGGTCGATCGTACCGGCCTGTGAAACTTCGCGCGATTACGCTGATTCTTCGGCAAATTTTCTGTTCCGCGAATAAAGTCCTCTGCAAATAACATAAAGATTATACTCTTTTCGCGTCGACCAAAGATATTATTCTTGCTTATCGCTCGATCTCTCGATCATTATTTTCGCGAGAACCTAGCACGACGCTTCGGACATTTCGAATTCCTTGAGAAACGCTTTTAGGGATTCGCGTGAATTTTCGCAGTCCGAGAATCGAAGTTCATTTAGTGCCAAAATCGCGGACAAGTCGGTTTCGTCTACGATTTGAAAGTACAGAGAAACTCCACGGGGTCCATTTTACGCGAGTGCGTGATTGTAAACGGATTGTACGACGACGAGCGGGAAACGTTGCGCGAAATTTGCCTAACTCAACGAACGTCCTGAAACGTCCCGCGTTTACAACGTCATTTTTCCCCGTTCGCAAGGCGGGAGCCGATTCGATATTCCCTTTTTTGGAAACTTTTTCGCGATCGGTGCAATCCTCTGCCGACAACAGTCGGGTTGCAATAGATAATTCCCAGCAGCGTGACGTATGTGTGTGCATGTGCATTTTGTTCTATACTCGAGCAGGCACGCAGAGAACCGCTTTTCGTATTATAGTATACAGCACAGCGTCGAAACAGGACATCAACCAATTTCCAGCTTGGTCGATCCAGAATCACGCGATCTTCGCAATCTTTTAAACAAAATTCAATGTTTAAGTAAAGATTATCTACGCCAACTGAAAGAGTATCGATCCATAGATCCATTTAAGGTTTTAGAGAACATTGCTCGGCGGAGCTTGGGTCCTTTGGCATCTCGAGTGTAAATATTGTTATTCGATTATCTATTTTGCAATTTCTATATTTTTCATTAAGGTCTATAGAAAGACTGATATATCTAGGACGAGTATCTCGAGAAAAATGTTGAGAAAATTGATAATTAACACTTCACCGACCTATAAATCGGCTTTTCACCCCTAATAATTTGCTATCTATTATTGAGGTATTATTATACAATTTTTTTAAATATTAGATATCTCTCGCGATGAATGAAATAAATAAAATAATTATTGTTTAATTGTTATGAGAATATAAAAATGTTTACAGCCGAATGACCGGTCCCTAAAGTGTTAAAATTACAAGCGATTCCGCGTTTCCCAGAACACTATTATTGAAACGAATATTGTCGAAGAGTATTAAATAAATTATCGGAGAAGTAAAAGATCACGAAGATCGCGTTTTCTATTGGACGATTCAATCCGGAAACGAATGCAGAACTTTTCCAAGCTGAACCTGTTAGCCGAACAGCGAGCGTTTTGTATCTACTCTCAAAGTTCCTTAGAATGATAGAGGACACGTAGCCGAGGTTACCCTTTACAACTAGATTCGATAGATAATTAACGCAGTTGAACGGATGCAATGCGTGGATCATTTTTAATCGTGTTTCACCCATCACGGCATGTTTTACAGCGACTTATTTTTATAGTTAGGTTTTACGGTGCGAGAGTATATCGACGTTGTTTCAAATCATTTATAAAGCGTTATACATGTATTGTCGTAACTGTAGCGAGTCGTCGAGCTAGCGATTCATCGATTTAACACAGTCGTTCTTGTTCGGTCACGAGTTCACCGCGAATTTTCACTGCTACGGAGTCATCGAGGAAGAACTGTACGTAAGAAACGGAGCATGATGGACGAAATGGTCGATCTAGACAGAAATCTTTTGGTATAAAAAAGCTAGTATTACTCGTCAGATGCGACTCGAACTTACACAGTAACGTTCTTTGGACTCTCCTGTACAAAATGGCATGATTTAATACTGCATTATATCTGCGGAGACGTGCTCGAAAAATTGAAAAAGGCGCCTAAAAATTTCTCAAATTTTCTTCCTTCTATGCAAATCCTAATGTTCAATATGCTCCAAGTAGGCGTGGTTCCGGTCTCGGTCCCAGTCTTTGGAAAAGAGGACAGTCCTCCACAGTGCCATTTTGTTCTCGGCCAACCCGGATCCGCCATTTCGATAACTAGCTGGCGCTAAGGGGTACAGGAAACGTCAGAGAAACACACAAAAGATCGTCCGTGCGAGAGAACATAGTCTACGCGTTTTGTACTTATCGGTTTTCTATGTATTTTATCGGAAGGACCGAAAACGAACTCCATCGCAGCGGGACGCTATCGGGAGCTGTTTCGTGGCTGCCAATGCGATGCATCGAAGTAGCAGCGAAAACATCGAACTCGACGTTATCGCGGAATCATCGTGTCGATTCGTTCTTCACTTTAATTTCTGGCTGAAGCGTATCGTTCGCGGATGTATAATGAAACTCGAGAAGACAGACGGAAAATACGATGCTGTTGTGTGCAGCTGCTGACAAAAGTACTCGTGCACCAGCGCGAAACATCTTTCGTGCGGTCCCTGTCCATTTTCGATCGAATTCGTGTAATTAACGTGTATTGCACTGCTGAAGAATTGATTTTAATTGCAATTTTTATGCATTCATTTCAATTTTAAGAATTGCAATTTGTTATATTTCAATAGTCATTGCAGATTTATTAGGTCCAGTCATAAGTAGCTTCCATTTCTTTATCAGATATTTTTCTATTTACTTTGCTTGTTTATTTTATTTATTTTGAACGTTTATTTTATTTATTCCATATCTATTTAATGAAAGCAGAAGCTTGTTCCGGGGTTTCATAGTGATTAGAGACGAATTTTGTAGGTGGCTGCATCGGAAGTTATTTATGACTCGACCTAATCCAGGATATTTTCGGACACAATTGCAGTGAACATTAGATGAATAAAGATTGATTTCCCGTGTGAAAAATTTGAAAAATATTGGAAAAGGTACTACCACCCTCATATTCTTCCTCAAGGTTCTATACAACCTGTTCTATACAACCTGACTGTTACCTATACAACCTGGTTATGTTCTCACGTACGAGTACTTTTGTCTGCGACTGCAGCATCGCCCAATGGTTACGGTCATTTATATTTTTCTCCGACAATACCACCGACATTCGTAGCACCATCGTGTATAACGATGCTCCATATGTGTATCAGACGAATACCTGACGGATCACGTGAATTACCTGATAAACGAACGTACACCCGAGTCTCTTTTTACACGGTGAACGCGTAAACATGTCGCTAACGAATTGATCTCTCGCGGAGCAATCCAATTCGCATCAAATAAACGCGACACCAATATAGAAAGTTGTTTCAACAACGCAGCAAAATCCATTCATCCGGCGAGCACAGAAGGAAACGTGTTAAAGTGAAATTAATTAACACGGGACATACGAAACTGCGGCAATGCACTCGCGCGCATTCGGCGAAAGAAACGCTAATGCATTCAGGAGAATCGAACCAATGTTTTTTAAAAGATCGACCTTTCACTCGCCCCTCGCTTTTTCCACCATCGTAATTGACGAACGCGTTTCCCTTCTATCGGAGCAGAATCGTTTTTACCACGTGTGAAGGGAACCGCGCGAATGTGAATAAAAGGTGTCAAAAAGCTCGTGTAACTGCGAGCGAACCGTGTCGAAAGAAGCCGTGTAAATGTGAGTCGTGTAAAAAGATAATACCGTGTAACAAAGAGAGCCAGATGTACGTGTATACTTCATCAAGACGCGACAATAGGTGAGAAACTCCGAGAGGCGGTATGTAGTTATGAAAAAGACGTGTATATGTGCATCGAAGAATCGTATATTATGATATACATAAATACATATATATATATATATATTCTCTTTCTATCGTTTCGCGCGTGGACGTGATCAGAGGAAGGGGTTGTAATAAACGGAATCTTAGATTATTATATCTGTATACTTTATTGTGTCTTTAGTAGGCGTCTGTCGCGGCTACGTCCATCGACGGAACGAACGTGATGACGTGAATAAATAAAAACGAATAAACAGACATACAACTATACTTTGGTGAATTTCCATCCGCGTCGCACGGCAACGTCTGCGAATCGGACTATGGTTCTCTATTCGCTTCCATAGAGAACTATAGTCTCGCACTCCACCCTGGGATTTTGCTGAGGACTTCTTCGAAGCGTGCTCTTTAACCCCTTGCGCTATAATTTCTTTTAGAATGAACGAGAGGATTTTTATTTCCTAATTGTCTCTTCCATACCCAAATTTTGAAGATTCAAATTTTCTTTCGATTTAATAGAAATTATTGGCAGCCGTATTTATTAAATTATATACGAAATGTTCGTCACGAGTGTGACTCGTTATTATAGTGCGAGGGGTTACACATACTCAAAGTGGAAAGTCCAGAGTCCTTTTTTGGAAAATAGTAGTTTCTGGAGCGGAAACTGACGTATCAATCGTGCGATAATCGATTCTGCGAAGTGCATTTCGTTCAGAGGCAAGACAATTCGCGAAATTTTTTAGGCCGAACGCCGGATATATCTGTCACAATTGTCATTGTTTTTGCCTGAAAATATTTTGACAACCACCCGCGAGTATGCTCTCCTCTATACAAAAAGAGCGATCGCGGATAGCTAACAAAATTCTCCGAAATAATTTCCAGAAACTCGCGAATCCAAGCCCAAGTTCCGAAACTGCAGCAGACGTTCCCGACGTTTTCCGGAAACGACAATTCCTGGAGGGCAGAAAACGGAAATCCCCGACTCGGTTCCAGTCTTAAACAATCGATTCAAGCATCGACTAAAGCGCGCCGCCGTTCTCCCTACATACACGTATGTACAGAAGTGTATTTACAAGATTCGCGTGGATATCGCGCGCTCTCTGTTGTTCGCGAAGTCTGAAGCACCGCTCTCCTGGCACGTCGCGACGTGGAGAAAGAGAGAGAGAGACAGAGTCTCTCTGGGGAGAAAGAGAGAGAGAGAGAGAATCTCTGTGGAGAGACAGCGAGAGCAAGCGAGAAGAGCGAGAGTGCTCGGGGGCCTCTGAACGCGCTTGGAATCTGTTTTGGAGAGAAGAGAAAATGCGAGAGAGAGAGAGAGAGAGAGAGAGAGAGAGAGAGAAAGAAGGGGTCTCTGAATTTTCCAGTTGCCCGGCCGAACCGATCTTCAAAAAATTTCCCCGGGGGCCACTCGCGGCTTTTCTTCCCGTTTTTCTCCGCTTCCCTCGTTACTTACGACCGAATTTCCGGCACGCCGGGCAACAACTTCTCTCCGAAGGAATCCAAGCGCTGAAGAGACCACCAAAGAGATCTTTGGACGTGCACAAATGCATGCACTTCGAGTGTAGTCTACGGAGATCTATAGCCTGCGATCACGAGCTTATATCCAGTCCCACGGCTTCGCTTATCTTGATCCTTTTAACCAGTTTTAGCGAAATAAACAAACGTCTCTTGCTTCTAAAACCGTTCTGTTCGAACTTCCACAAAATTAAGCGAGAGCCGAAGCCATATACATTGCTCATAAATAATTATAAACTCAAAATAACATTTACATTTTTGCTGACATTTAAAGAGCAACCAAAAACAATTATATTCGTATATTTTCTATTATTTCTAACATAGAAATATGCAAACATATTTTTTAAAATTTTAATATCGCTAAAATTCTGCAAGTTATTTATTAGTAAAAGAATACGTTTATTTAGCAGCGTTTCGTGAATTTTTAAATTTAATGCAAAATTTAAACAGCTGTCTAATCGATGTCTAAGTCGCTCGGTCAATTTTTGTTCTCTCTGAAAGCATCTCCTATCGCAAAGCCGTGAAATTAGGGATAATCTCGTGATTGGTAGCACGCGTCGACAACCTTTCGAACTCGGTTCGGCTTTCCATTCGATTCGACTTATCCAACTACAATTATAACCGCGAGTCATCGCGCCCCGACGTTTCTGTGTCAACGTAAGCCGCGTTTATGCTCAATTCCTCGCGGTAGATCGTAACGGTTCCGCATTGAGAGACATTCTCCTCGCTGATCGTATCGTATATTACAACGTAATGGCTACTTATCGACTAACTGACTAGCAATCGGGGATCGAAGGACGCGGAGCACCGGTCGATCGACCCTCTTTTCGAAGGTTTCCTTAGCGTACGAGAGAAAATGACATACGTGCACACGCCGATCCACAAGTCCGGACGTTTGCGAAATCCAAAATCGGTATTTAGAAACGAAGAGATTCTTGCCTCATCGATTTATAAAAATGAACTGAATTTTGGAACTAGCCTTTCACATATCATATCTCAATCTCGGCTAGCATACTACAAAAATATTTGTTCAAAGGGTAATTAAACCGCAAACGATCGTTAGATCGTTAATCATTCGCAACCGCGTCTTCGGACTTAGGATCGCGCGTGCATCTCTAGAACGAGCACCAGAGTTAAGTACATCTAAACCAGTTCTCCGACCCTACAAGCGAAAATCGGCGAAGACAATTCCCAAACCCACCCCCACGAAAGTGTCCTCCTCTTGGTTTCTTCCAGCATCCCTAGGACAATGATTAGCCTCGCGATCCATATTTCACGGCAATTATCCGCGATCCGAGCGCTCTATGAATCCGAAAGGAGCGCGGGAGTGGTCGTCCAATCTTCCTTCCGTTGAAATGTTAAAACGCGGACCGATTCCAGAGGGCTGTTTCCATCCGCGGCGTTCCCATGAATTCTTAAAAGCGCTCGCCGGCCCGTCGACGATCCAAAAACCCCATCAGCCGCGCCACGCTGCGACGGAGGCCGCCCAGAAGACCATACCGCGACCCGCAAAGTCGCATTCGATATCTCCGGGAACTGTTCGCCAGACTTCCATCTAGAGAGATCCTGATCTCGAGTCCCTTGGGATCCCTCTTCCGGAGGCTGCGACGCGTTCCAATTTCCTCCTGAAAGCGCATCGACGCCTGCAGCAGGGACTGCGAGGGTGCGACACCCCTGCAGAGGCTCCGCTCTTCGTCTCGCGCAGTCGAGTAACACTGTAGGAACCTTTTCTGTCGCCTCCTTTCGACTCTGCTGATCGAGTTAAAAGCAGAGTTAGCAACCGCTTAGCAGCTTCTAGTGCCTCTCCAATGAGTTCATCTCGCCGACAGCGGCTTCCGCGTCCTTCTCCAAGATCTCCTTGCCGTCGTCTACCAGCTCCTGGCCTTCGGGGTCGTTCACCAGAACGCTCTCCTCGCCGGTGTCCTGGGCGTCCTCGGGAGCTAAGAAAGGATTAACTCGGCCCTTGCACTTCCTTTGGTAGTCCAAGTTGTCCGGAGCTGGTCTGTGACAGGAATCGCAGACGGTGTCCGTCTTCGAGGTGCAGGGGTGCGCTTCGTACAGTCCTGGGCCGCATCTGGAGCAGATCCAGCACGGCTGGATGCTGTGGTGAGGACTGTAGGTGCCTTGAGAACATTTGCCGCATTCGGTGTCTCTCCCGCGGACGCATCGGTTCACCACGCCCCAGCCTGGACCGCATCTGCTGCAATGGGTCCCGCCTTTTTGGTGCCTGATGCGAGGCCTGCACTCGCTCACCTGGAACAACGGCAGATGCACTCGGTTAGAGTCGGCTCTGACTAGAGGTAACCGCTTTCGAGTATTCGGCCGGCCGGTGCACGCATGCATCGCGAGACATTTTTCTTCGACTCTCGAAGCGGCCGTAAGGTTCTTCGAGTGGCGAGAATAAATACTAGGTAATGCTTTGTTCGTTTGCGAAGCGAAAGAATATAGTAAATAATATTTATTGTTCGATATCGTAGTAGTTATTCTATCCGATAGATAGTTATTATAGGCAATTTGTAAATACAATTTTTGAAAAATATGTCACTGCTCTAATTCTAATTCGAGATGTGTCTAAATAATGAAATTTAAAGAAAAAGGCTTTACTTTTATTATTATTACTAAATTTTCTACTAATGTATATCGAATTCGTCATTATTTTGTATTTTGATCGCGGGCAATTTTTTAAATTTTATTCTTGACGAAAGAATGTCGGTACAGAATTTTCTACTAATTCTTAATGATAAATTTCAATTTGAAAGAAATATTGTAGAATTTCCAAAATTGTGAAATCAACTCGATTATCGCGCCGTCGACGACGATAGAAACGCACAAGATCCAAGGTATAATGCACGGCGGCTCGCGAAGGTCTTGAATTCGAGAAGGACCAGCCACGAAGCCCTTTTCATCTAAATTGGCTCTGCGGCACCGAGGAAACAGGTGCCAAAGGGTACAGCCAGCTGACTGCTCGCACACCTTGCGCCTTTCTTTCGTCGCGCATCGGACCACGATCAAGATACACGCGGCAGAGCCGAGATGTAAATTAGGATTTCTTGCAGCCTCGGGTTTCCTCATTATGCCTTCGTGCGTGCAGCAGTCCCTCGGAATGATTTCTGCGCGACCGTCTCTGCACCCGTATACTTCTCGAAAGCATGTTATAGATATAGCATCGGGATCGATCGCGATTAAATAAACTCTTTGGACAACTCGTCTGCGATATAATTAATCTCGCATTGGAACGCTTTGCATTGATAATGAGAATTACTGCGACTCGAGCGAGGACCTCTGTACAAAAGAAAATTAACCCTTTGCTGTCGAGAGGTGATTCTGAGGTACGATTGAAAATTGTTTCGTAAGACTGTGGATTTTTATGGAAAATAAAAATTGTCTGCATCAATTGTAAAGAACATTCTTCTTTTAATCATCGTAGTAGATTAAAAGCAATTAATATTGTAAATTGCCTTTAATCTTTACGTCATTCAAAGATGTCCCATAAATGCATGAAATCTGCGTTTGAAAATTATTTTCGAATTACCAAAATTGATTATATTTAAGAAGCTCTTAAAAGTGTTGAATAAGAATACAAATCCTAATGATCAAATAATTGAAGGATTGAACAACATTTTTGAACCACAATAGGTAGCAAGTCAAGGTTATGTCAAAAACTTTAAATGAAATAAAGAGAAATAGTTCAGAAATGATAAATAGAATTATTCAAAATTTTATTAATTTTAAAACATATATTGTGTGCATGCGTCGCAAGACTCAATTTCATTTGCATAAAATGCACCAATCACTAATCACAGAAAATGGAAACACCGTTCAGAAAAATTATTTTCGATCTAGAGTTAATTATATAATAAAGTCTTCACTGTTTTAACAGCATCTAAGTGCAAAGTTGAACTGCATTTAAGTCAAAATAATAATGAATTCTTGTCAATGCACGCGGTTCCTTGCGTGCGTTACAAATCCAGTCCGTGCTCTCACAATTTTCGAGCAATTAGAAACTTTCCATGAAAAAATATCGAGTCCCCAGAATTCAGCTATTCGACAAAGGAAAGAGGAACGGCCTCTCTTTCTAGTCATTTGTGGAAGCCAAGAGCAATTAGCAGCGGCGTTCAATTAACGGAAGCCCCCGAGGAGCAAAGTCGGTGGTAAACTCGGGGAAAATCGAGGAAGTCGATGGGGTTTTGAACGCCGAGGAAATCCATAGAGAGTACCGAACGAAAATGAAAAGGAGGATTGGGTCCACGGAGTCGTCGGTTCTGCTCGCAGCTGGCAGTAGCCGGCTGCTGGCACGCGCCAACGGTCATCGAGACATCAGGTGCATCATTGCACCGGGCTCCGATCGTGAAACTGCCGATCTTTTTCTTCCTTTTCGCCGCTTTCATTTTCTCTTCTTAATCACGGGATCCGGCTCGATTCTCTCTCGACGACGCGAGAGATCCGCGACGATCCCCTCGACCTTTGCTACCCCTCTTTAAAGGCGCACCCCGCGGAAATGCAGTCTGCAGTCCGCAGCTCGCAAGTCTCGCTAAAATATATTATTTATAGAATAAACGTGATATTAATTTTTATTATTAAAAAGCGCGTTATTATTAAAAAGTATTTGAAGAAATGTGCATAGAAAGCTTGCGACGATCCCTCGACCTTTGCTACCCCTCTTTAAAGGCGCACCCCGCGAAAACGCAGTCTACAGCTCGCTAGTCTCGCTAAAGTCTCCCTAAAATATATCATTTATAGAATAAACGTAATATTAATTTTTATTATTAAAAAACGCGTTATTATTAAAAGATATTTGAAGAAATGCGCATAGAAAGCTTGCGAGGAAAATAAAATAATATGACAGCTTTAAACTGAGTGATATGAATTAATGAGTGAGATGAATAATAATTAATTT
The DNA here is from genome assembly GCA_028455555.1 of Augochlorella aurata. Classification (NCBI taxonomy): domain Eukaryota; kingdom Metazoa; phylum Arthropoda; class Insecta; order Hymenoptera; family Halictidae; genus Augochlorella; species Augochlorella aurata. The sequence goes on along the minus strand of CM052151.1, from coordinate 9,344,990 downwards.
TATGAAATCAATGTTGACTTATCGAAAATTGAAAACAAGAACCAGTGAAGCAAGCGACGAAGCCCGCAATTATTTTCTCATCGACGGAGGATCGATTATTTTCGAGATGTCCAGGTGGACATCGAAGCAAAACTGCGAAATGGAATAATGGCTCGTTCAGATGGAACGATGGTGCCAAGGATCGATGCATCGACAATGGGATAGAGTTTCATGGACGCCTCGGTGACTTTTAACGCGAGCAGAAAACTTAATTGTGAGCTGAAGCAATTTCGAAGGAGAGACAGAGAGAGAGAGAGACAGAGAGAAAGAGAGGTGAGGGACCGGAGCACATACAAGTACTGTAGATGGGCAACGCACGCAGGTAATATACGAGGTGGAGAATGCGGAGAAGGAGGTTCGAAGAGTGTCATCTTATCGGTGGCGTAACACGAGCCAGGCTCCTCACGTGTAAGGATGCACCCTGTCAATTTGCGGGTGAAACGAGTTCGCTGAAAAGGGTTAATAATAGCGACCCCCGTCTCCCGCGGAACAAATTACCCGACGACCACCATATACGACATATGCCGCTCCTTTAATAAATTACAGTGGCTGGTCAAATTATTATGAACACTTCGGAATTACTGTTCCATCGAGGTCTGATCGAGGATGGACACAAAGATAGACTCTTTGGGGTAATAACACCCTTTTTCATTGCGGAACGTGTATCGTGCATTTAACTCTTTCCACGAAAATAATTTTATGATTTTCCTAATCCATCTACTGAAATTATTTATTTAATTACTGGACCTCTTGCAAGCTACTACGTAATGACCTAAATTACCAGAATAGACCACTTTTGTTATTTCCGAACCTTTGCGCGGCTAAAAGCGATCATACTATAATTTGGAACAATTGTTTCCGTTACTGTAATTAATAACTTGCTGTAAATAATGTGCAGTAAATTGTATATATAATACGAGTAAATTGTATATATAATACGAGTTAATTCTATCGCAGCTCTCGCTATTGTCATAGGAACCTTTCATCGATTATCCCAGTTTTACACGACAGATATTCTAAACAAGCATTTTTGGAGTTGTAAAAAGAACTATAGAGATTCTCACAATGATCTACAAGATCAAAGAAAGCGAGACAATTGCCCTCAGTCCTCGCCAGATCGCGCAATCGCTCGGACTCGTCGCTTCACGGTGTTCAGCCGGGAAAAACGATCGGAAATTATTAAAGCCCGTTTCCATGGGGCGAAATGCTGCATCGTGGCTCGCCTCGTCCTTCGTTGATTGCACCGGCTCCTCGCGAGAATGTAATTTCCTAGCTTCCCGTCCGCGAACCCCTTTCGTTATTGATTAAAGTTAAGAACCCTGTTGGAGGACGGTTCCCTTCTGACTACGCTCCACCGGCTACCGAAGAAAATTATTTTTCAGCTCCCTTTGCGCTTGCCGGTTGTTGCGCGCATCCTTTCGGCCGGTGCGATGTGCAATTTCACGCCGAAAGCGTAATCCGGTCTCGCGCGAGCGGACCGCTTTCGGGAGCCATCTTTTCATAGCCGAAACTCAATTCTTGGACTGGAATATGTCGAAGGTATAGTTTATGCTGTGCAAACAACCCCTTGAGGCTTCGCTAGCGACGTCGGACATGTGGCGAGTTTGTAAGCGTAGTTTAGGAAGTGATAGTTAAATTAATTTTGCATTTGTTATATATGTTATAGATATACTATTATATACTATCGTATATGTTATATATATACTATTATATAGTATTATATACATAAAAATAGTGTAGCGTTTGCGACGTTTTAACGCGTTCGATGTCACGTGACGCACGTGCGACGACCACGACTTCGAATTTCGGTTAAAGAACGTCAAATAAATTTTGTAAATATAATTATTAAAAATTATAACGCATAGCATGACACTTCCAGAACTTATTGCTTTTCCTTAACGACATTTATATCATATATTGTAAGAGGATACGATGCGTTTATCCCTTTGCTCTCGAGCGATGGCTCTGAGGCTCCATTAAAAACTATTGTACCACGTTTCAAAATAATTTTATCATTAACAGATCTGTTTATATTTGGAAAAATATAATTGCTGATTGAGTCAGAAAATTCATTATCATATGTCTAAAACGCAACTGGTTATTTAAAATGAAAAAACTAGAAGTTAGAAAAACGATTTTAGATTTCGAGTTAAAATGGCGCCGATTGCTAACGATTAATACTATAAATACAATAAATAACTATACAGAGTGTTCCAAAAATGTCTAACAATTCGGAAAGCTTGTCTGAAGCTAGCCGGTTGGAGCCCAGTTCCGTCATTGGCTCGGCCGCCTGACGCTAACGGTACTCGCCTCTCATTGGTCAATTGTTCTCGTTAATAATTCGTTAACAATGCCTCGGAGAAAGTTTTTGTAAAGGAAAAAGTTGCTTGAAATGACCTCAAGTATCCCCCACTTCCTGATTGTCAAACATTTTTGGAACACCCTGTATGTGTACGCTAGATTTGAAGCAGCCTCTTTAAAGCACCCTTAGCACTTCTTTTTTCTTCTCTAAAGCACCCTTAGAAAGATCGAACTTCGAACAATTTTTCCATCGAACTCAGCTAATAAATGCCAAACGGACCTAGAAAGTTGATTCTCCGATACAGTAACTTTAAAAACGGCACCACGCTACTACCCTTCGCGTCGTATTTCCATCGAACCCGCTGGGAGCTAGCCCAGAACTGCAAAAGCGCAAAATACGGGCAACTTTATCGAACGTTCTTGTTAAATTAGACGATGCTTTCTCCGTTGCAGGCTGTTACGCGAGCACGGTGGAGTGCACCCATTAAAACGAGCGCTGTTTTCAGCTAGCATGAGTGCTGAATCCGCGTCGATGCTCGAAAAGGGTCGGTCGCCCTGCGATCGCTAAATATAGCATCATCTGGAACATATTACACGATCCTCCTGTTCGAGATGTAACAGCAGAACCGCGTATTACACGAAAAAAAGGAAGGAGCGGCGCATCGATCATCGGTAAATCGATGTAGCACCGGACTTTTCCGCGGGCGAGGAAGCACGCGCTGCGTTTTGCGAGTCGAGAGAATAAAAAACCGGGGGAAATTTCAATGGCGCCGCTGCTCGTCGACCGGGAAGGAATGATTTTCCGAATTGGAATTTATTGGCGCGCCAATACATGTTGTAAAAGGAGAAAAAAAAGAGGAAAGACACAAAAGCCATCGCAATTACCGCTTCCGGTTCGCTTGTATTGCCGGAAGTCCTATTCACACGCGTCACTACCAACACCGTCGCTTCCGCCGTTATTGTGGATCTACGGACACCTATAAATTGCTGGTCCCTTTATTTCCTATACACCCCCCACTCCCTCCCCCGTCCACCTCCGACTTTTTTGCTCAATCAACCGCAATTAACGTCCCAACGTTCTACTCACAAAATTACCGCGTCTTTCTTTTCCTTCGGAATTCGCGCCATCTTCGAGCAAAATGAAATCTCCGAGTGCGCGATTAGGGTCTTCGAAGATTTTATTATTATTATTTCATTATTAAGCTGCGTAAAATAAATCCTCTCGCGGACCTGTGACACAAGAGACGAGGAAAATCGCGCAAATTCAAAGCTCGGATGGATTTTGAGGCACGTTCTCGTGGATCTATTTCGACTCAGTTCAGATGGATTTTAAGATATGTTCTCGTAGAGCTATTTTTATGCTAATTGGCTTAAATGAAAGCTGGAAGTGCCTACTTTAAGACAGGGTAGATTATATTGCAATGAAATGACGAGATCATTTTGAAAGATGAAAAGGAATCGACCTTTGACGTCGTGGGGTTTACAAGATATAAAGGGAAGGGTTGAAATGCATTTTAAAATACGTTTTCCTAGAGCTATTTCTACGAAACTTAGCTTAAATGAAAGCTGGGAGTTTGTTCTTTAATGCAGGCTAAATCAGACTGCAATGAAATGGCGAGATCATTTTGGAACAATTAAAAGAAATCGACATCTGGCGTCATGCGGTATGCAAGATTTAAAAGGAGAAGTTCAGATGGATTTTAAACTACGTTCCCCTAAAGCTATTTCTACCTAACTTAGCTTAAATGAAAGCTGCAACAGTCTACTTTAAGACAGGGTAGACTAAAATTGTATAATAAGTCCGTTCGCGTCGACGACTATATTGCAGGTACTATATCGTAGGCCCCAATATTTTAACACAGAACGCGACATTTGCAGCGTGTACTGCCAAGGGTTGCTCTATGCACATGACCGTCTCCCATTTTTCCTACAGCCAATTTTGACGCGCGTGATGGTATGTCGTCTTTCGGCAGGCGGACAGTAAACAGATAGCAGAGACTGACCGCTTCGTCACGAGCGAACGACACACGAAACAACTGTCACTTATTACCGCTCGCGAGTTCGATATTTCGACAGTCTGCTAAATTGGCATCCCCGGCCCCTGCTCACTGTGTTTAGTCAGCGGCGCGTGCAGCGACCAACGAGTCAACCGACTTTTGTCTTCGCCTTCCTGTGCGAGCACAGAGCGCAGGCGACACGCATCCAATACATGCGTTATATCCAACCACCAAATGCGCTCTCCGTTCCACCGCTGCAACTCGAATAGTTCGTTGGCCGGTGATAAAACAATATACCTTTTAAATTGAAACCAGTCGATTTCAGTCGCACGCTCGATGAAATTCTTTCAAACAGCTGCCAGTTCATTGTCGGATAAAAGTCCTCAACTATAGCGAAATTTTCGCGTTTTATTTTGTGAAATGTTTCTTGCATTGAATTCGACGCGGCGCATGGAATTTGTATAGTTGCATTAAATTTTACACGATGGATATTTCGAACGATTGCAGTGAGGATTCGAGGGTAACCTATTATTGTTCTGCACCCTAAGAAGGCAAATGATTGGAAGAGGTAGAAATTCTTAATATTTTCTATTACACGCCTTGCGTTTTATCTTAGTATGCATTTCACCTGCGTACCCATTTGAGAACGTTTCCACTCTGCTGTTACGCAACGTTGTCAGCGAGAACCGAGCCTATTCTACTGGAGATATTAACCGTTTGCACTCGGAAGATATATCTCGTACACCTCGCAACAACGTCGAGCAAATATTGCAAGAATTTCGCTGTGCAAAGTCTAATCGAAATAAAAATTTTCAAGCTTTTGTATTTATTAATAAATTTAATAATTGTCATTAATAAATGTCATATAGCGTCGCCGTGTCGGCGACGTTCGACAACGAGTGCAAAGGGTTGAACGATCCCCGCAGCATCGAATGTAATCGTTGAAAGAATTTTCGCGCCATAGTTAATTCGAGTCTTGTTTTAGAAGACTGTAAAAGTGGACGTCGACGAAAGACGGCGAGGAAGTCGAGGCGAAGAAAATGCAGGAAGTTTTCCCCGAGTGCCGGCCGTCGCACCCTGTTGCACCGGTGCACCGGTGCAACGGTCCGTGGAGTCGAAGGGGTTGCTAGCCCGCGCACGTGTTCGAGAGGCGGCGGACAGGCGAGCACGGAGGAGGACAGAAGAGGGCAGAAGAGGACAGGAGACAAGAGGCGGCGAAGCAGCGGCTACGAGGAAACACGGCGTCGCATGTATATGTAAAGGTATGTTCTGTCACGGCACGCTGAACTTTTCCCCATAGGGCCCGCGAAGGGCGAGGGGCCGCCCGGCCCCGTTTCCAGCCAGGAAGGCCCACTGACGCTCGAGGGTGAAACGAATCGGCGCAGCTGCCGAGCCAACGCTGATAATTATCTCCGACCGCCACCACCCCATTGTTCCTTCCACCGCCTCCTCCTCCTCCGCCTCCTCCTCATACGCCTCGTGCAAGGCCCAGCGAGGTCCCGAGGGCCCTAGGGCCCGACTCGACTTCTCCTACGCAGCTGCGCTCCGAGAGGGCATCGCGAACGAGGGGGCGGGAGACTCGAAACTCGGTCGCTTCGGGCTCGATCCTCTTTCGGGCTACGATCAGACAGATATATGGCCCCTTTGCGGCACTGCTGTTGCTACCCGAAAGATTGCGAGAGGGTTGCGGAGGTGCGAAATACAAGGCGCACCTTTGTTCATTCATGACGCGAAGACTTTTAACGAGATCTATTTTATTTTCAAGACTTTTTTCCCAACTTTGGTTATTTCCGCTCGAAACTGTTTGCATTTAACCCCTTGCATTACGATTTCTTTCACGTTGTGTTGATTCGTCATTAATAATTTCACTAATAGGACCAGACAATTTTTGTTTCTTGTGTTGTCTTTATCTAATTTCGTTTCTGGACTTCGATAACAGAAAAATGCAATTTTGCTTCTTAAAAGGAATTAATAATGTTCATATTTAGTAGATCTTGCACAAAATCTGTATGACGAGTCTGACTCGTTATTATAGCGCAAGGGGTTAATTTGCAAGCAAAATTGAATCTAGTCTCTCAAATTTTCATAATTTATTGAACGCAACCTGCAAATTATTTTGTATCATCGCGATCTTATTCAATTTTACACTTTTTGGTATGAAAGTGTCACGACTAGACTGCATTTATGGCAGAAAACGGGTAAGTATAACAGTAGAAAACACATGAGATAACATGTCGCCGTGCTGCTTTGAATTTATTAGAACCGCTAGAAGAAAAATGCAAGTTTTAATTCCTGTCTAGTAATAACATTCTCAACGATAATAAAGTATAATGTTAACGAATGGCTAGTAGAAGAATGTTCGGACAGTTATCGCGAGCCAAAAGAAGCAGAACTAAACTAAACATTAATTACAATAGATAGCATTATCGGACCAAATATTTCTGCAGTACATACAACAGTCCAGCAATTTCTATTGCGAAGAGTTGAAGTAGTATTTCAACCCTTTGCCTCTAAAGGACACACCGCCGATGAACATTCGAAATAAAATCTGCTGTCTCTGTCTGCGGCGAACAGCTGTTACCTGAAGGAAGAGAACGTTCCGTGCATTTTCAATGCAATTTTCTAGTCAGACGAACGCAGTTAAATTAGAACCTCCATCGAGCGTTTCCACCGCTCGCGAAATTGGACAAAAAGGGGAAAGATCAAGGCGAGAGGTGTCGAGACAGATCCGAGGGAGACTATCCCAAGACAGAAACGATCGCTGCCTACCTAGATCGACGTTCACGGCGCGGCATCGTTTGGTATTCTCTGCCTCCGCCATCTGGTCCTCCGCTTTTATCCGCGAAAAACTTTTCCCTTCGCAACAATTCCCACTCGGCGGCAGCGGTTTCCGTTGCAAACGCGACGCGACGGTCCCGCGGCATAAATAAGGAAAAAGCGGCGGGGTCTGCGGCGGAACGGAAGAAACAGAATGCAGGGAGGCGCATGGAAAACCTACCCTTGCGCTCGCTTCGGAGCCGCGTCGTACGTCTGCACAGAGAGAGAGAGAGGGAAAGGCCGACGAGCATCGAGAACCCGGCGAGAGCTAAGGTATCTCCAGTCGGCTCTATGAAAAAACCATAAAACCGCCGGGTAAAATCCGAGCGAACGCACCCGCGCACAGCCTCCCAGGGCTTTTGTATTCTGTTTACACGCGATCTTCCCGCCGAGCCATTCATTCCGCGCCATCTTTTGATCTCTCTCTCTCTCTCTCTCTCTCTCTCTCTCTCTCTCGCCCTCTCCGCCCGTTTAATGTTCTATTCCGTTTCCGCGTGACTGTCCTTTTGTTCCATCCTCGGTTCTGTTGTTCCACTCGATTCACCCCTGTGTCTCCCGTGCGAGATCCTTCGTTCCCTTCGTCGCCACGGGTTTTCGTTAATTTCGCCGAAACTCGCCTTACTCTTGTTCCGCTGTTTTCGCCGGACCTCGACGCACCGTACAGTTATCTCCGGTATTCGTCGACCTTTCGGCCTGAATCCTAATGCATATATGCATGCACCGCGCGCACGCGGACGCGGAATAAAGGGCTCCCCCACCTACGCTCGTCCTTCCGATTGTCGTTACCGGGCCGGCATGCGAGTACGTTTTATCTGTACCCGATCGTTCCCGCCGCAACGCCGCATGGATAATTAACTGGCTGGAATTGGAGGCAGAATATCGCCAAGAGTGTGACCCGATCTTACCTGGCTTCCTCGACGGACATTCTTCTACGTCGACGATCGCTCGGCTCAACGCGTAAAATTCGGCGGAGGTATAGATTTTCAGCTGCTGGGATTTCGGTGACCATAATTTGGTACACTCTTATGCAGAATTAATTTTTGACAGCTAAGAGGCATGCATTTTGCAAGACAATATTGTCTATCGTATTTTATTAGAGGATTCGTTTTACCTCGCGGGTCAGACGACACCTTTTAAAATTATAATTGCAATTTATTTTCTGTTTAATTATTAGAAATGACTATAATGATTATAAACTGAATTTTATAAAATCACAGAATGCTAGGAATAGTGTCAATAAAAGGTTGTAACTAACGGAGCGAGAGCTTTTGCGATTAACTAATATATTTTTAAGACTGTCGCATCGCTTTACAAAAATATGTATACCTTGCGAGATATCAGACAGGTAAAATAAATTATAAAATATACTGCCTCGTTCGAAATAGATTCTTCGATTTGCTATTTTAAATTGCATTCCACGAGCAATCGAGAAAATTACTATTGTTAGTCATCCAATTATTTATTGTTCCAACATCTCGGCATTCTGCTGCTAGCGTCTCGTCTGCAATTCTCTGACGCGTTACCGTGCCGCATTTACTGGCACGTTTAAGGGAGAAAAACTTACTCTCCGATAAAAACGGATTCTAAAGAAAGGTAGAAAGAAGGTCGGTAATAAGAACAGGAACGAGGCCAGAGATAAGTGTAGGAAGAAGAAGAAGAGGACGGAGGATAAACGCGGAATACGAAATAGGAAACAAGGCGAGGAGTAAGGAGTCCGAAAAACCGAGGAGCCGGAAGCAAAGGAAGCTAAAGGTTTAATGCCGGGACGTCTAGGGATCGAGGAAACTGGGAAACCCAATGTCGGAAGGATCAGACAAGATGACAAGTCGGAGTCGCGCCGGGCCAGAAGCCGTGGGAGCTGACAAAAGGCTAGCTGTTCCTGAGAAAGCTCGTTTCCACTTCTCAGCACCGCGCTAGCTAGCCCGACTATTCCCGCGCGTGCTAACAAAGTGCGGAACACTGTCACTGTCCACTTGCACGCGAGCGTGGGTGGGGTCGAATGCCGGCGATCAAGGGAACCGTTTTAACCTGTCACCGTCGGGAAACTTATCTCTCCTTAAATGAATTCTTACGTGGGAAATCGACGATAGACGGTTCCCCGAGTTTATTCCGCGGCTCTTGAGAGTCTACCTTGCTCCGATCTCATCGCGTGGTGTACTCTCCGATTGGTTTGTCAATGTTTAACCACTCGGCTGCGTCCATTTTTAATTATCAATTTTCTATGCGATCACGTTGGGTGCAGTTTCTTTCGACGAGGTGTTGTTCTAGAATTATTCTAAAAGGCGCGAGATTTATGAATATTTTTAGCAAGCATTTGAACCCCTTGCAATTTCTTTCAGAACTGCGTTGATTAGCACTTTTTCGTCCTTGATAATTTTCTGGGTGAAATAAGAAGATTTTTGTTTCCTGACTGCCTTAATTTATAATTAATATTTTTTATTAATATTTTTCTATTCGAGTATAAATAAAACGAAGGAACACAAAAATTTAAAACAAGACAAAGGCGAAGCAATTTTTCACCCCTAAGTAACCGGCTCCACTACCCTAATCTGCTAACGACTGAAATGGATTTAGAGAAGAAAGACAAATAATTTGATTAGACAAATGATTTTCATTTCGCCTAATCGTCCATGGTCCATAACATTTTTTGAGCAACCCTTTCGAAGGTCGCTTGAAGGACCGCAAATGCCGTCACTGAAACTAAAAAATCTATCGCCGAAGAAAGACAACTAAAACCCAGATAAGGGGAGCGATATTTATTTAGAGAAATACCGCGAAAGGAATATAACGACAGGAGGGGTCGCAACGGACCCGGTCATCGCCACGCGAGCATTAATCGCCGGCGTTTGTCTGGGACGGTGCATGAGCCACTCGGCCGTCCCATTTACGCGGGTCTTTTCAATTGCTCGCTCCCCCGGGCAATCGATTTCCGTGTGGCTTGTGTAACGACGCTCCGGGAAACCCCCTTTGTGCATACGCCACCGTAAAATCGTTAAATATTCGATAGGACTCGCGAGACTCGCGCGAATTTCGCCGAAGAAACGTGCTCTCGTGAAAGGCGACCCATTTACCCGCGACGCCCGGCGAGCCCGAGTCGCAGCGGAGTGGGTTAAGGAGGAATGCAGAAATTCGCATCCGCGAAAGTCTGTTTCGCCCGTTCGGCCGTGCCCTTGTTTATTTATCCAATCGGAGACGCGCCGCGCCGCGCCGCTCAATTCCGCTCTTATCCGGCGCTCCGAGTTTCCCGGGTCAAACGCGGCTATACGCTCGCCGATTAGAGAAACTGCGGAAGATCGAGGAGGAAAACCGTGTCGCGCGTTTGCGTCCGTCGCTGACGTAAGAATTTCGATGAATTAAAAGTTGCGCAACTTTGTACCTTCAGCGCGAGTGCGAAACTCTAGATGGAAATCAAGGGGGTGCGCTTACAGAAGGCAAATTTTCAAAAATTTCAAAATAAGGCTAATAGTAAAACGACATTCGCAAGGGTCGGTAATTGACGACGCATGACAGAGTTAATTGTTATTTAAAATTTTATTTAGCGTTTTTTGTCCCCCGCAGCGCCGCTAAAGAGAAATATTCATCGGAGAGGGTGAGGAATATTGGGTCGGATTCTTTCAGTACTGCCCCGAGGGGTTCAAATAAGTGAATCCACTAACCTCTGGGATTTAAAGAAGCGTTCATCCAGAATGCTATTAAGTTGGCCAAAATGCATTTTGGGAAGAATCGCAATGACTTACAGAGCAACTTAATAAACATCGTGCGTTCGAATAACGTCTACTGGATGCGGCAATGCAGAGTGGAAGATCACCTGCGAATCACCGGCGACAGGCTCGGCGCAGGTGTTAGCGAAGTCAAAGCAGATCCAGGAGGAATAGGCCAGGCGGTGGGACGTGCGGTCTGCTGCTCGTGGGTTCGCCGTGGGTTCTCGTAGATGTTGTCAGCTCGCTATTCAGTTCACTGGGGTATTTCGTGGTTCGCGGGGCTCATTAGCATGCCATGGGAACGGGGAGTCGGTAGATCCGCCAGTCCACGACCCTGCCGCGACCTACGCGTCTCCTCGGCCCACCGCCGCTACCACCACCGTTGCCAGCGAGAGTCGGCTACCGCTCGCAGCTACCTACGCGCTTCTTCGGGGATATCCGGCTTCCGGTGCGCGCCGGAGGTAACATCTTCCGAGGAATGGGAACGTTTCGTCTCACTTTCCCGAGACGGAGCTCCCCGTCGCGAGGGGAATTGAAATCGCGATGGAAACCGATGCGCCACCCACGCCGGCGTTGCCTCGATTCATTAATTTTTGCGCCAGCCGGGGGAACGCCGACTGGGCTAGATTTTCCAGGCCGGGTTCCTGCCTGGTTTCCCTGGCTGGACCGAATACCGTGGAAATTTGAAGCGAGCGCTGCATTTGTCTAGGTCCTAGCCCCCAGCCCGTGGGAATTGCAATCGTCAATTTTTAAACGCGGATTTCCGACTCACTTTTGCAGGGTCGGCTCGCTTCGGCTGTTCGCTGTTCAGCCAGCCGAAGATCGGGCTCTGCAACTGACTTTTGGCAACGCTACGCGGAATTTTGTATACCGACTACCTCGTTTACTTTTACCTTTCGATGGAGACTCTTGCGCTACAATTTTTTTACGACGATAAGCGGTTACCCTTGTCTCGAATCGATGGAGATCAGTTATTTTTATTGTATGCGAGTGTTTCGCTTTGATGTTTAACCCTTTGCACGCGACGCCATTTTAACTGTATATCTGAACTTACTTTTCTGGCTTATAGTATTCCCATTTTATGTGGCAATTGCATTTTATGCATATGAAATTGATTCTTGTAACTCCTACCAACAGTTTTGCTTCTAATAAATCTTTAAATCTAAATTTTTGCTACTATAAACATTATTTTGGAACGTGATAGAACAATTTTAATGGTGCCACAGAGTCGCCACTCGAGTGCAAAGGGTTAACACGAAAACTGCCGAATGGTAATACTGGTGTAATTGCCCCATACGAGAAAAAAGGTTAAATTCGGCCGTTTTTGTCATAAAAGCTACTGTGATAATTGATCCTTCCATTATCTACTATACAGTAAGTTTATAGAATTGTAAAATTAAAAACCGGATATTTGGACCGCGGTTAGTTTTGGTATTAAACATTAACAATACAAGGATAGAATTTGATTTCTTTTAAAATAGAAATGAAATAAAATAGCAATATTCTATTTAAAACGCATAAACAAGCTCCACATTCAATAGATTATGCTCGAATCTCATCAACCATTCTAACAAGATAGGGCAACTGACGAAACGACGAGAATAAAGACCGTTTAATTCTCAAAGTCTCCGCGTCCAACGGCCAACGTCAATGGCGGTCGCAATTGTACCGCTTCAAAGTACGCATATTGATCAAAAGAACTGACGAGTCCAATATTAACGGAAGCCATAATAAGAGAAAAATTGACTGATCAAAGAGTCCCGATTTGAAAGAAATTGCTGCTGCATTGTAGAAATTTGCGTGCGCCGTGAACGCGCGTAGATCCCGCGATACAACGAACACGGTCGAGCCGACTCGTGATTCTTCGTTAAAAAGTGAAAAGGTTGAAAGGATATGTCAGGTGTTTGTCGCCCGGTGTACAAGGAAAATTCATTTCGAAAGGGAGCGAGGCAAGGCTGCTTTTCCGCCGCATGCGGAAAATAGGGAGCGGGGTAACGGTGCCGGAAACGGTGCCGCGGAAACAGACAATGAAAAAAGGACGAGGGTCCGAGCTCGTTATTCGGGTAAGACGTGCGGCGGGGGTGGCGAGAAAGCCGGCCGCTGGTGAAAACTGTAACGGTGCTCGACGGGTTTTCAAAGTCGCTTTTGCGAGTCGCTCGGGCGCACCGATGCCCGTTAACGAGCCGCCCCGAAAATTAACGAGTCGCGAGCCGAGGAGCTCCGCGGAAACTCCGCGGAAACTCCGCGGAAACTCCGCGGGAACTGTGCACACATCCGCTCCGCCCTTTCTTTCTATCGCGAGTCGAGGGCCCGCGGAGGAGCGGAGACTTCCGGCTGATTCGCCGACTCCGCGTACAATATACACTTCGAGCCGTGTGTCTTAGCTGTTGACCGGGACACAAAGATGGCCCGCCTTTTCGCTTCGCTAAACGAGTGGCCTTTATCTCGCGAACGGTCCAAGGGACACGAAGTGCCCCGAACAACAATGACGCCCGAGTATGGTCGTGTCCCAGATACCCTGCCAGGGGAGCTTCAAACACAAAAACGAAAAGGGAGTTCCGCGTCGAGCGAGCTGCACTCGAGAAGTGCATCTTTTTTAGTCGCACCTGCTCCTCGGCCGGGGAATGGAAAGTCGAGGATCTTTAAAACGGGACGCCGGATTTTATAGAAATTATTTTCCCCCGCTTTCGGGGATCTGTTAAATCCTTCATTTTATTATTATATATTCGGTTATTATATATTATTCGTTGATAATTATCGGGCGAAGCTGCTATCCGCGGCGACAGATTCCCGGAGAAATATTCGCCGGCGTAATTGCCGAGAATTATGGTTTCCTCTGTTCAAGAAGGCCGCGCCGGTGTGTTCCTTGCGCAACTCATCCTGTTTCGGATGCAAATCGAGCTCTCGCCGTGTGCGACGTGAAGCAAACATGTTCTTGGAGGCAACGAAGTGTCTCCGTACTTGGACCAATAGTGCAGCGAAGAGGATTTGTACGCCTTTATACGGATCGTTAAGCTGTGACGATCCTCGCGAATCGGGGAGGGTGAGAAGCTCTGTCATAGCGCTCGACGCGATTTTTTTAACGAGTATGTCTAATATCTCTGTGTCAGTGGTTAACACGATATGGTTCCAGCTGTTTGTTCAAGAACTTTTGCGTGTAAAGCTTCTTATATAAACTTAAAGTTTTAACTATTAACCCTTTAACTTGTGCGCTCGAGTTGTATTTTATGCTGCTATAATTTTCCACAGTCGAATATAATTGAAAATAACCATGTAAAAGCAAAGAAAAATATCGTTTTATTGATATTAATAGTAGTCTGATAGTGATGATAGTAGTCTAAGCTATAACACTTATTTATTCAAGAATAAAATATAGCCTTTTTCCATGGAACAAAAGCGCAGTATATCAAAATTGATATAAAATTGATATTTTTGGTCGATTTTTTAAAAAAAAATCTGTGCGTTAAGGGGTTAAATTTTGACTGGCAATCAAAGAAATGACTATTTTTAGTAATCCGGACGGTATTGTGATAAGTTCTCTAGATTCAGTGGCAATTATTGGTAATCTCGAAATCAGAATTTGTGTCAGAATACGCAAGGGAGGTGCAGAATCGGAGACACTATAAAATCGCCTAAAATCCACCCTTGGAAACTGCGAATTTCCTTACCTCGATAATAGCAGCCAGGAAACAAGCTCCCAGGGCGACGAAGATTAATCCTCGAGCAGGAATCATCTCCGACACCTTCTTCTTCGCAATATTTTCTTGACACTGCCGGAGGGTGGTATCACCCTTAAAGCATCCCCCGAAATCTCGGTGCACTGTCAATCACCGAAATCGGTCAGCGAAACGAAAGAATCCCAGTTCGACACCCAGCGGCTCGTTTAATCACCAAACGATGCACGATCCGCGATCTATGTTTACGATCTACGATCTATGTTTACGATCTACGATCTATATTTACGATCTACGATCTCACGGTACGGTAGAACGCGCGATAGTCGACGAACGCGTGTATGTTGGACGAGAGATTGAGTCGATAGAACTCGGAGGACTTCGCCGAGCAGAGGTCCTGCTTCGGTGGAGGCTGAACGTGAATTGAGGGAAGTGCAACAGTGCAGCTGTTATTGTTGAACACGCGCTCGGTCACGTGGCTCGCCCCCACCACCTGCCGTACACGCACACGCACGCACACCGGAGTCATTTTTCTGCCACCGATTCGGCACCCTTGCGATTTTTACGGTGGTCGATGACCTGGCTGATCCCGATCCGCTTTTTGACCTGTTAACACTCGCTCGACCGCAGCTGGGTCCCCTTGGACCCTCGAATTAAGCCTCCTTTTATTGACTTTCTTGCCGGGCTGCTTATAACCCTCATTATGGTTTCCAAAGTACTATGCCGGACGAAATAATCAGATCGAGTAGCAATCTTTGCATATTTGGGCATTTCGAGGGGGAACGTGTACGCTTTATGCGACCAGGGCTGGGCGAATTTTATTTATAATAACTGTACAATAACTAGGTAATAATAAAAATTGTTTTTCATTAATTGTAAGAAACGAGAATTGCATAAATATTTATTCTCGTTCCGATTGACATTAATGAGTTACGAATAACGTAATCAACTGATTAAATTTATATAATAGTATCACTTTTGTATTTCTCCCCCTCCCCCTTATTTTTGTCATAAATCTATACAGACCACGGTTTAATAATAACCAAAAAATTCCAAAGTAAATCAATATCTCATTCGCAAATAGTAATTAAATGTTTCGTTTAATTAAAAAATTATTTAAATAACTCCATAGATAGTTTAGTGTTTATATCTAATTTGCAAATAAAGTGTTACCTTTTTATTCGAATTTAGGTGAAAAGTCTCCGGAAAACAGTCGAGAAAGACGATACAATAAATTACAAGGGTAGTTACTAAGAAGAAGCTGCGCCCTTAGAGTTATCTCTTGAATTATCCACAAAAATTACGTGTCATCGATCAAGACTGGCACAGTTAACAGGTTGATATTTAGCCCCTCGAGCGTCACGTTGCCGAACCTACCGATTAGAATCGCTCCCGATCATCGTCCGTAACTAATCGCGCGAAGAATGTTGTTTTCGTAGAAGAGTTTCGCGGGGCCGCAAAGCGTCAGGCGAGATCCATTCGAAACTTTTCCGAGCGATCGAACGGGAAACTCGAGACCAACCTGCACACGTTCCTCGACCCCGTAAAAAAGCCTGGATTTTTGAGGAGGTGTTTCGGCAACCCGAGCCCGACACGCGCCGTAAATTTATATCGAGCGCGCAACGACGCGTCGTGACACCGAACCCTACACCGTCGTTGTTACATTCTTCGCTATCGTTCTTCGTAGCATCGATCTTACGCAACCAACTCGGTAATACGAAGGCCCGAAAAATTTGAAAGCCCACAGAAATGGATTTAATACAATTCTTTTTAAAAATATCTCTTTAAAATAATTTTGGCCGTAAACATTTCTGTTATTTATAAGGCAATTGAATCTACCAACATTTTTATAACACTGGCATTAAATTATTTATTTTATTTCTATTTTATTTATTTTATTCATCGAGGTAGGTGTCTAATATCTAAAAAGTTGCGTCGATTTTTTAAAGCCTTCGTTAAGCCACTGGTCGGTGAAGCGTTAAGTTAACACTAAACTTGGGGTCAAAATGTTTTTAATTTTACAATATTACAAACTTTAGAAACTTCTTCGGGAGAAATGATTGAACAAATTGCATTATTGAAGCAAGTTTTGTAATTAAAACTTCACAAAATCCAAATTGATTCTATCTTGCTATTACTGATCGGTAGGTGATAATCTTCTATCTCGACAAATATCTATCTAGACTAATTCTTCCACTGATATGAAATTATTTTCAGATCGATTATCCATCCAGAAGAGTCTGTTTAATAGCCTGCTGATTATTTAATAGTAGGCTTACCATACGTCCCGGTTTGACCGGGATAGTCCCGGTTTGTGTTGTTTGTATTAATTGTACTTTGTCTCTTTTTCTTTTTAATAAAAAATATATTCACATTTATTAATATGTTTTCAATTCATAATAATTTTGATTGCATTTCAAATATGAAAAACACAAATTAAGCGAAAAGCAAAATGAAAATGAGCCTCTTCCTCTTCTGCGTCCCGGTTTGGCTCTTCGTAATTATGGTAAGCCTATTTAATAGCCTTGATCTTCGACCACCAATCCACCACCATATCCAAATTCCCGGTCGCAATCTCTCCAGCGCCGATACAGAAAATTAATATTTAAGATTCCAACGAACCCGCGTCATACGACAGCCGCAACAGAGGCAAAGCGTTCGAGTTTCATATAAAAATTCCTAGTAAATAGCGCGAGGCTAAAACAAAATTCCTATTACCAGGTGACCTCGTCTGGCATATGGAGTCGATTCGGCCCAGCGACCTTTGATTTCGACGATCGCATTAGTTCCAGCTAGATCGTCGATGAAACGTTATCCATAGGCGAGAGGCTACACCTAGAGGCTATCGACAGATTGAAAAATCTGTGGAGGGAAGCAGCAGCCGTTCGTGAAATTCGAGAGTGTCCGAGCGGAGGGCACGGTCCACGAGAGACGTCGGAGACACGCAAGGACCGATCGAAAGCTGAATTTTTTCGATCCGCGCAGCGTCATCTCAGTCCGACGGACTGCGATCGGTTACTTCAGCTGCTGGCGCAGCTGACAAACCTTCTGCCGCGCGGCAGCCTCGCCGTTGAGTAGCCACCGGTGGATATTTTCTGTGAGACAGGTGCTCGCAATCTGCTCGGACAACAGCCGGCGCCCGCGCCGACCGATTCGTTGCTATACGTAACAATCGTCCGCGCAATAATCATCCGCGTCCGATTGTTCCGTGGACCGTCATCGATCTGTCGACGGAACATGCATAGAGGCGCGTTCCGCTGCGTCCAATACCTCAAATTTTGACGCGCTGTCCAACGCGGTCAAACTCGTTCCGACCTGTTTTAACAATTAGCTCTGTTCAAATTGAGATCGCATAGTAGAAATCGATTTTTCATAAATCGATAGCACGATGTGTCGAAAACCTGCCTTGCACATTTCTTAGTCGTTATTGTTCACTGTATGGACCTGGAACAGCGGTACAAATTTTTGCATCCATTTTTAAGCTGTATGTACCTGGAAACCTCACGGAAAGCTTTTAACGCTTTTCTCTCGATACCGTGATTTTTTAAATTGGTGGACAGCGTAGCTGAAAAACTAAACGACTAATTGACTCGAAACAAAGCTTAGTGTTTTCGTTACAGCTTTGACCTGGAATTGAAACTGAAATTAGATCATTTTTCATTTGTAATACTTTTAAAGAGAAAACCTTGAAAGAAAAGCAAGCTCACATTTGTTCAATTTGTCAAATTTTTCATTTATAATAGGCTTAGGTTATCTGAGTTTAAAACAATTTTCGAGCGAAAGTGGAACAAAATTTTTTCGTTCGGTTCAAAGGTTTCTCTTTACACCCCCTCCCCCCTCCTCCAACCAAAGTTCTAGAACGATATTACCTTTAGTTCTATATAAAAAATTAAAAGAAAAACGTTTAATTTTCAGGTTGTTCCGAATTCACTGCAGGGATTTTGCTATTATTCTTGGACGATGCCAACATTCCGTATCGTTAACTATACTGACAACAGATAAATCACAGTGACACCAGGATGCTAAGTTCCAGAAGATCTTGTTCTCCTTTTACGATGGAATTAATTTAATTAATTTAATTAATGGACAAGCCGTCGCGCGACAGTAGCAAGTCAAAAATCATTCTTTACAAAAGTCGCAGATTCGTCGATGTCACTATACCGAAAAAATCGTTTCCCATTTCCGTTTCCCCAAGCGTAGATTTTTCAACACGTTTCCCGAGAATCTAGAATATCAAATGGACGTCGAGAACGCCGATTCCTCGCCAAGTTCCAGCAGAATCGGTCCGCAAAAAGCTGAGATATTTTTACTGCGGGGACAAGTCCCGACAGGATTTGTGTGCGCAAAGACTTAGTACGGAATTGATTATGGTAAAACGATTACCAGCTGCGCGTGTAACCTGGCGAAGTGTTAAAGGCAACGGATTTGAATTAATTTGTCGAACGCTCGAAACTGGTCCGCCGCGGTCACGGTAATATCGAAGCGGTCGTCGTGTCGATAACGCGCAGCGAAATGTGCGGACGCAATCATGGAGATAATAATTCCAACGGATCTTTTATACGTTTTACGAAATTTGTAACATTACGAGGTAAATTATAGCGAAATTGTAACATTTCTCTTTGTACGCTTCGATCGTGTCTAATTTACTCAAATTGCAGAGCAATATGTTGGATATACCTTTAATGGATTCGCGTGATTTCAATTTTTTTTAGCTTTTCGAGCTTGCACCTTCGTGCTGCGATTGTAATTGTTGCTTTTAAAATTGTCGAACGTCAATGCCACGTGATTGCTCTCATTTCTTCGTAACACGTGTTGCCGTATTCACAGTTTGCTGAAATTCGGCGCAGCTGCAGCTAGAGTTTTAATATAGTGATCGGTAAAGCCATTGAACAATATTGCGAAAATCACAGCCGAACAATGGAAGAAAGAGTTTTTATTGAATCGCATCGATATATTCGTGGTCGAGAATTCGATGTCCTCGCAAACTATTCAAATTGTTGCTTCGGTGGCGACAGGAACTAAGATTGCGTTTATGTGGCCCAGCTGTTGATTCTACGAGCGCTTCTCATACATAAATCCCTATTGTTTTACCCCAGAACACCTATAACAACTATAACAACTATAACAACAATCACAGCCATAACAACAACAACAGCTCAACAACCACAGCCACAACAACAACTCAACAAAAGCAACAACCACAGCCACAACAACTCAACAAAAGCAACAACCACAGCCACAACAACTCAACAAAAGCAACAACCACAGCCACAACAGCCATTACAAACCACAACAGCTATAGCACCCACACAGCCTTATGTTGGAAAAAACAATGAATAACGCCTCGCCTACACCCACCGCATTATAAGTTCCCATTATACATATGGTATTATATCAACCACCTATTATCTTCTCTCGTTGCTTCATCCCTGTTCCTAGACACCGTCTGTTCAAGCGAACCTCGGGCTCGTCCAGGCCCTTCGAATCTGATTTCACAATTTATCCAAGCGTTTATCAAATTTTCCACGACCAAGAATCCTTTGTTCACAAAAATAATTTTATAATTTTAACAATTGCGAGATGAATATTTTTATGCCTTCATGCTCCGCGTTCACTGTATGCCGAGAAACTACGGTCAGGCTTACTACTGTTTCGACTTCTGATTTTTGATTATTTGTAATTACTAGATTGTGGATTTTATGCATTTATGAGAAAATCGTCTGGTTGCAATCTCAGACGAGAGAAAAATTAACACTTTATAATTTGTTGTCTATTATTGAGATATTATTATATAATTTTTTAAATATTAGATACCTTTCGCGATGATTAGAATAAAATAGATAAAATAAATACTGTTTAATGCTAATGTTATACAAATAGAAAGTGTTTATGGTCGAATGACCGGTCGGTAAAGTGTTAAAAGTATTCAATAATGTCAGTGTCTAATTTTTAATCTATTAAATTGATTAAAGAAAGGATTAACTTACTATTTCGATTTTTATTTTGCATAAAGACCTACAGTCTATTAATTACGCTTTGTTGGCCTTTTATTCTCTTTTTTCAAAGATCCAACATTTGCTATACAATGTTACGAGATTATGCGAGAGTTGGGCGAATCTCTACCGCAACTATAAACGAAATATTCGCGACGGAAAGGTGCAACTTCGGCTAAACGTCGTACAGGATGACAATGATTAGCAAGCTGCGAAAGCTGCGCCGGGTGTCTCCGATCGATAAGAAAATATAATTATGTTCGCAAAGATAATTAGAATCAAGGGGCGCATCTGTCGACATCAGCTACAAGAACAACGACGACAACCACAATAGCCACGTTACAAATTCGACGCATTTTTTCATTACAAAATATAAATGTTTGACCGTGCTCTAGAGTCCTTTGTTACAAATTAAATGTGCGCCGGTAATACGATTAGTTTCGCGTGATTTCTTATAGTTTTGGACTATGAATCGGATCAAAATTATGAACATACATAATTTCACCCGCGAGTGGTACTTTAAAAAAGTAATTTCTTAAATTTTTCAAATTCACGTTCTCAAAGAAGAAATGAAATAATTCAATATCAAAGTTAACACATTGTTGACCGACAATTTTACAACGTCTGAGCATTAGAACACGTGTTCGGTCATCAATGTGTTAACAATGTGGCAATTCTAAATTTGGAGGGAAAACCGGGGGCGAACTTTCATTTGTACGCGAGCTTTGTATTATCGAGTTAATTCAAAAAAAATTTTAGAAGAAAATCAAATACCATTAACAAATGTTATATATGAAATAACGTCTTTCAAATATTTGGAGCGCGCATTATAAAATATGCGTCCTACACATCCGGAATGAGGAAACATCTGTATATTGGAACTGGCACGTAAAAAGCGGGAGTGATGTTAGGATAATTTATTAATATGAATAACAAATACTTATATAATCAACAGTTCTTTCTCTTCTCTTGGTTCCTTTTAGCTTGTTTCAAGCCCTGATAATAACCTGCAAAATTTACCATAATCAATCTCGTAATACCAGAAATTCGAGATCAAACTATCTACCTGTATGGAAACCACTGATGTACCATGACATCAACATACTCGAAAGTGCGTCCGCATCATTGTCTGGAAGTCTAAAACAATTCTCTGTTAAAGCATTGCTTCCATCGAAAATGATAATTATGATAATCAAATGTTCTACCTACTTAGCCATTAATTGCGGTGGTAACGGAGGTGCAGGCGGCATTGAATCTATTGCTGAAGTAAAAGATGGACCAGCCATAAAGTGATGCTTGTATACTTTTGCATCTTCTCCGTCGCATTCCATTTTTTCTCCTGTGCACCTTTTTGAACTCGCAGTTGCGAAGTTCGCATCTTTCGTTTCTCCGATTTTTCCGTTATGTTTCTCTGCGAAGGCCTGTTCTTGCTGAACTACCTGACTCAATGTACCATGGGACTCTGAAAGAGAGCTCAACTCCACTTTCTCTGTGTTACCGTATCCTAATCATTAAAATCATTTACATTAACTCACTTTAGACATTCAATTTCATAAATCTACTAAAAGTCAATCACTTCGAAATTATTACCTACAAATTTTACAATGCACATTCCACTGTTCTCATAGATTTTCGATATTACAGCTTCATAAATAGCTCCATCCTCTGAGTATCTGGCACGGCAAGGTTCTCCTACAATCCATTTCTATTCAGAGAAAATATACATTCAAGTCGACGTAACTAATTGGTCAAAAAGAACAGTGTTATCAAGTTTTAATCGTTATTGTAATTATACTCATAGATTTTTAAAAAATTAGATTAAACAAGTTTCCAACCCAAAGATGTACTTTGTATGTACAATTATTTATATCACTATACTATAGTGACCTTATAAAGTTTATTCGCATGCTGAGATTGTTTTGGATTCTGCATCTTCTGTTTAGGTTGTGAACTCGCAATGTCCATGCCCATTCTCTTAGCAACTTCCTCCTTTGCTAAATTCACTGCTTTGTCATAAGCCTTGATTAAAGCACTGTCATCCCAAACATCTTCATTATCTTCAGTTGTAGTCTTGAGAAAGAGTAAAAAACAAGAAGTATTATAAATGAACTATTAAAAATACTGTTGGTACTGGTGCATTAGTATTGTATTAATTAACTAGCACACCAAATAAACATTTGAAGCATATACATACATTTCCGTCTCCTCGGACGTAAAGAACATCAACATCATTATCCATTTCACTTAATTGCATACAAGAATAAAAAGAAATGACAATAACCACACTTGAGAAGGTTTTGTTTGTTTCCTGACAATAGAGGCTGTCCAAAGCTACTTAATTTTGATCAGAGTGAAACTGTATGATCACTACTGCAGTCAGTTACTACAATAAACAGAGATTAAACTATCGTTTTTTAGTTTTAGGTGCGGAAAAAAGTCAGTTGCTGTTCTGAAAATTCTTTTATGTTTATTCGATACAATCAGGCAGGAAATGTTCATTTTAGAGATTTGCAAGACGATAGGACTACACCAAGCGGCTATCTAACGCAATTACAGTAACGGGTCCTACTCCTGCACACCTTCAGACGGTAGCTCGACCCGTTAGTGAGGGTTAATATAAAAATTTTTTTTTCTGATTGGTTGGCAATTTACTGGCGAACAGTCATACCGACGGACGATGTAGCTTGTCGCAATCTACCGTGCTTGGGGTCTTACTCTTTCCGCGCATCGATTCGGTTGGCACGCCATTAGAGGCACGTGGCGCGAAATTCGATTTTTAACGAAATTTCAAACAATAAAATCTGTTACCTCATAGGAATCTCGAAAACGCATTTGTGAATTCTATTTCTGCGTATAATTACTACTTAAAAAGTCCATTTTGTTCAAATTAATTTGAACTATTCCTTAAAAGACTAATCAATTTAAAATAACTACAGTCGAGCTCGTCTGTTAAATATGTAGCCTCTAGTGACTTGGTATCGCAACCAAAGATGGCGCCAAGGGGTATCTTCTATTACTCCAATTTCCAAAAAAATATGCTAAAAATTACTTAATAATTACACATTACTTTTACAGTAGCTATCATTTTACAAATACAAAATTATGGGAGGTTTCTCGAGAGATTTCTCGGGAGATTTCTATGGGAGAATTCTCGTGATTTTCCTTCACTTTCCAATGCTCTAAAATTTTGCTAAGCAACTGAGAATGTAAACATTGAGTGTATTTTAATGAAGAGAATGACAAACAGTATTTTCCACTCAGTGTTTGTTTCTTGTGACAAATAGTTGGATGTATATATTATTAGATTAATATGTCCAGTCAGGATATTGATTTTATCAAAGGATACACACAACATGCAGAAAGCAAGGCGGAACAAGATTTGGGACTCCACTGTGTGTATCCTACCCTAAACAAATTAGAAGAAACCAATGTACTTGTTAAAACTACAAAAGAAAGTCCTAGAAAATTAAATAAAGAGTTTATGTTGGCAGAGGATGGTTTATATATCCTTGATAGTCCTTTTATTTACAGTGATATGGACTTAGAACTTGATCGTATTCGAGTTTTAGAGTACCATAACAGCCAACAGTTATCTGGGAAGCTGGTAGAAATTGTAGTTCGTGATGTCACTATCAATACCTTAAGAGATCAATCGGATGTAATAGAACTTACATCCGTTCATTTGTTGTTCAGGAATAAGACTATCTGCAAAGCTAATAGGCCGTTCAACAGAAAATTGCATAAAATATTGATTAGAAACTCAGAATGCCATAATTTTTCTATACAAGTGCATGCCAAAGGTGGACAATCCAGTACACTACCATTGCCATTGCCCAAACGAAACATTGAAAACAATAAAGTTGAAATTGATTTTGCGATTGGCGATAACTTTGGTAGAGTGCATGGTGGAACAGTTACTTGTACAATTACGTTAAGTAATTATGGTTCTAAAGATCAGAAGTCACACACAACATACTTATACAAATTGAGTAATGATCCAAACGATCCACAGAACAGTCTCTCTTTATTAAGACCATCTAAACCTATATGTAAGAAGCAGGTCAACTATTTTTTATTAGAGTATCCAGCATTGACTTTTGAAGCCAATGCAGAAGCTGCTGTGTCTGCAAAAGTTAAAGAGGATGAATCAAAGTCTCCAGATATAGTTGTAATGGAGCAACCAGCGTTTTCTTTATTCGATATTTCTATCCTAGATCTATTTCAAATTAAGAGACCACTGGAACCATCGTCAAGCACTCGAAGGCATCAAACAATGGGAAAAACAATTTTAACTGTTAATGTTTTGCGTGGAATAGAAGTACCAATTAGAGAGGAATCTGCTCTTGTTCAACCATTTGTGGAAGTCGAATGGGGCAATACGGTGCAGTCTACGGTGATAGCAGAGGGACCAGCTCCTCTCTGGCAACAGACAATGCACTTTGAATTACCAAAGCAGAATGATGAACATTGTATAAAATTTCGCTTGTATGATCAGCACCCTGTCTGGGGTCAGCAATGGCTTGGAGAATCCAGAATTCCTCTAGAGCATCACAAAAATTATCAAGAATTAGAACGATGGATCACATTGTCTCCTCTGTTCAGTCCATTTTTATTGTTTGGATATGTACAAGCCAGTCCTGGTCAATCGTGTACTCGCATTTATGTCTTAATTAAAATGGAATACCCAAGTAGCAAGTCTATTGAGAGTACTACCATGCAGACGATAATCAAAGGGATTCCAAGATGCCTTATTACATCATATAAAATCAATGATTTTGAGAATGCAAAGGATGTTGCAAGATTGGTGATGCTCTTGCCATCGTTACCAATACATTATGGACCAGTAACACCACGTCAAGCATTGAATATAAAGAAAGTGGATCACTATGGAAGAGCAGCTCTGCTAGGTACATTGCTGCAAGGTTTAGGTTTGCAAACATATGTTTTGCTAGGTGTGTATTGTACTGTGTACTATGGAAATTGCTAGATAAGTGATCACAGGAAGCCTGACTGTTTATTTCTTTCCTATAGGTTCATCACAAATAAGCAAATGGACAGCATTCGTCTTATGCATCAGTGAGAATGGAATCTACACTTTATGGGACCCAGAAACGGGAAATTATCATAAAATGGACGACAGTCATTGCCCTTTAATGAAGGTGTCTCGTTTGATAAATTACTATGGTGTCAGTATGAAATCCATTGCAGTTTTATTTTATACAGCATGCATTCTTTCTTTCTTAAAAGTAACATGAAATCTAACTCCACAGATATGGGAAAATTTACAGAAGTCGGTACTACCCCACAATATCAAATATGATGTGAAATCAAGCAAAGATTGGCGACTAATTGAAATACAGTCAATGAAGATCGACCATACAACGCAAGCACTTGAATTAAGTATCACAGAAGAGGAAATTAAACAATTTAAGAAAAATGCTGCAGAGATAGAGCAGCATTTAAAAGATCAGTTGTCTGAATGGCGCAGTAGAATTGGGCTAACAACAATGTTTAATCGACATGCAGTGACCGTTCTGAGGAATTTAATTTCTAAAATGAAGTCTTCCTCAGAGCCACAGTTGGACAAGAGGGATTTAAAGCAATTGCACAGAGCTTATCACATTCATGGTTTTGTCCTCAACAAACGTGATACCAGCAAAACTGAATTAGCTGAACAATTGAATGCAACCAAGATCCATAACATTTCTGGACCAATTGAATTTGCTCTGGTGTGTCACATAGAGCCTTATGTTGGCAAAATTTGTTCAATGTGGCTAGCTCTGATAATTTTGAGAAGCCGGGATTAATTTTACTTGTTACACTAGTATATGTCAGTGTATTCGTTTATTAGATATTTGTATACTCCATTAAAATGAACGTTACAATGCATACAAAGGAGTATAAATAACTAGTGTTTATCACAAAGAATTTCTGCGAAAAGTACTGTCTCCGATGCAAATCACTAAATATAATACACGCCCTCGTTAAAATCTCGCATATAAAAAGATATCGTGTGGAAAACACTTTGGAAACTATATATTAGAGTCCTACGATTTTTCGTCAGCAATATTCCATTGACATTAAATGGTAACGTTCTCAATAAAAAAGTACAAAGTCTCGGTAACAAATCTAGTCAAGGAGACTAAGGTGTTGTACAAGAGTCTGGTTTTCTTAATATCGAATAATGTATTATGTTATTTGTATACGGAATCAAAAATTTGTGATGTTATTGTACCATGAAATTGTAGAAAAGCTTAGTGTATAAATTCAATATTCGTTTAGTGGAAAATTCGTGTCTCGCTTCTCTGAAGCACTCGAATTACTAGACCTAGATCATTATGCATTTATAGCGTCCAAGAATTAATGAACCTATGGGAAATCGTGAATATTACAGAAACTAACGGAATTTTTATTTTATGATTATGAAATTATCAAAAGTGGAGTCTGCATAACAATCCGCAGTCTACTAATCACACAATTCTATTTTTCATAAAAATTGTAGAGAAGACATGTCTATACACTGTAAAAATTTTTAGTCCGATTTCGGTACACGCATAATTATGTCATAAGAGATACATCAGGTGATTGGAAGGATTTGATGAACAAAAACTGTGGTGGTGAACATACTGTACATTTCGTTTCGCACGCTGCATTTCGTAGCAATGCGCTTTTTGCCATAACAATTGTAATATTTTTTACACGCCGCACAGTGATACAAACGGGAAAGAAAAGTAATCTTTTGCGTTACGGTTCTCTAGTAAAATAGTAGAACCATCAAAATCGGCAAGTATTTTCTACAAAAATTCTACGTAACGTAGTTTTTACAATTGTCGTGTATCAGCTTGAAACCGGATATAAAAATTTTTGCGTTCCTCTAAAAATTGACAATTGTATCGTTTCCGTTTGTGCGTTATTCTTAGTCTCTGCGTTCTCAGAATTTGTTACAATTTAAATAAACACGCGCAAATGTTCCATTCATTCACAATGTGTATATATTGTGTGTGCGTGTGTATGTGTGTGTGTGTGTAAAATCGTCGAAAAATGTTCCTTCGTGTAAACGCTCGTGTAATCTATACAATACAAACGAAACATTCTCCGGAATATATAAAACAGTCGCGTATACTATAAATAAACAAATTTTCGTGGTAAACTATCAGCGAATCTTGCTTTTATTTTCTACAAATGCCTAGTAAATAATATTTATTAAATAATTCTCCCTTATAAATACAATGTTAGGCATGTGTCTGCAAAATGCAAAT
The DNA here is from genome assembly GCA_028455555.1 of Augochlorella aurata. Classification (NCBI taxonomy): domain Eukaryota; kingdom Metazoa; phylum Arthropoda; class Insecta; order Hymenoptera; family Halictidae; genus Augochlorella; species Augochlorella aurata. Next base: position 9,317,209 of record CM052151.1, on the reverse strand, counting down.
TGTTTTTCGTTCACAAAACGTGTTCACCATGATTTATATGGTCTTTGATCGTGTCAGAAAGTACAGTTGATCACAGGAATATTATCCAACGGCGTTCGATCATTTCCGAAAATTTCGGGGCAGTGTATTTATTGTAGAATACCACAAAATGGTATATAAAATCAGGAAGAGCGCAGGATATTATTTATGAAAGATCGAAGCAATAAATTTTCGCGTGTGTTAAAATATCGCACAATATGAATAATTTTGTACGATATTGATCATTTGCGAAAAGATTTGATAGTTCTGAAAAAAATTGACCATTCTCCACGGAATTGGTTAAATATGCGTAAAATCGACAGTTTTGCAGAAAACTGATAATGTTGCCCGAAAATACATCATTTTTTTTTTTTTGAAAATTTCCACGTATTTCGTGAACAACCGTATCTCTACGTGACGATACGATATTCTACGTAGACAACCAATGTGCGACTACATACAGGGTGTCCAGTAAACACGAGGACCGCGTGAATGTTTTCACGAGAAACTCGAATCACAAACGTCTCATCGAACAACTTGTTAATTTGTCTGCCTATTGCTCGCTAATTCTACTTCTACTATACGTTCACACCACACCACGGTATTATTTAGTTTCCATCGCCCTCGATATATTTGAATTCTCGTTAAACCACGAATTACACTATAACTTTGAACCTTAGAGATTTCAACGACAGCTTTTAGTTCCCAGCATACACCAGATTGCCGCGAGAGATAATATAGATAAAGGAAAACTGCATACGGTAACGGTCCGATCGCCTTGTTTCCGTTCCTTATTTGCTTTCACACGCGACGAAGAGACGGTTAAATAAATAAATAAATAGAAAAGAAATTGAATAACATCGCATCCCCCTTAATATAAACGATAAACAGACCTAAATTTCCTCGGAGAAGATGGCTCGTACGAAGTTCTCTGAATTGTGAAAACCGTTTGTTTGTAATATTGGACACCCTGCACAACTTCACTGTAATTGCCTCTGACTCGACGATCCGTTGCCATAATCTTTTTACAAGACAGATCCTCACCGTCGGCCACGAAAAAGATCGCTTACATTTAAGCTTACACTTACGCGACACTATCGTATTCGATCGAACGGGCGATCACGTAACTCCTATTGACGACTATAACTTCTATACAGGGTGTTTCGGAAGTCATTCTACCTTGGCTGTCCATTGAAACCGCTTCGCGCGAGAGCGTCGCGTTCTTTCGATACAGTATTTCCTCCGTAGCGTCGCGTCCCTGGCCACCGCTTCCCCTCGCGACGCAATCTGAAACGGCAGCGAGACGGCGGCCAATACGTGCGGAAATAATATAAAATAAACTGTTTCCGAGCGTCTCGTCGTGTCTAATTGCGCGACGTTATGGGGGAATAAATGAAGTAGCGGTTAGACCACCGTTTCGATCATTTTAACACGTTCTCCGACACGCATTCCTCTCAACCGTGATTTCAACCGAGTGTTTGTTAACCCCTCGAGCGCCACTGGGATTAACGCAACCTCCGTATTTTATTCAATTTTGTCGCAGCACCTTACAATTCTCCGGCAGTGGTTGTAACGTATCAACATTAATAACTGAACTTCCGATTCAAACGTCTCGGTGCTGTGTAGCTGGAAGTCACGCAAGAAAACGTATTAGCGAAGCCACGGAATACCAGAATCGAAAGTCCTGAGAGAACCTCCGATACCCTTGCCCCCGATATCTTAGAGTCTAAGACTTAGATCTACTTACAGACAATGTTACAACTTCTTCAAGCAGATTTCTCGATTCTGTAGACTTGCGTCCTGGGAAAGGAGGCTGAACGGACGCTTCGTTTAAGTAATTCAAAACATTGGAAAACCGGTTGGTTTAAATAGTTCCAGCTAGACTGGCGTACGCATGCGCTATTGTCTAGAACGCACGCACGTTCGAATAAATTATTTCTGTGATCACTGTTGCCGCGTGCGCACTGGAAATCGGTTATCGAAAAACGTGGGAGTTTCGCTTTTGGTATTCCGTGAATCTGCGGCGAAGAGCGATAAGTTCTATTCGTTGACCGATGGTAATCAGCGGCCGAGGACTTCCCTGAACACCGTGTATACTTGACTATAATTTGTATTTACAATGTGCTGGGCCAGCGATCCGAGCTCTCTCAGCTCCTCGGTCCCATGTGTGAAACGAAAATTGAAAATCGCAGGCCGGTTAAGTTTACAATCAGTTGCATCGGTTCGCAGACGACATCGAACTCATGGTGTGGGGATTCGTACGGGTTCGTATGCGATTGTGGGCTCACGGAGTACACCGTGAACGTCTGAGCACTGCAAAATCCTGGCCGAACGTGGATTTCTGGTTGTTTGACGTTAGCTGAGGCGATTCTCTTCAAGGATCTCCGTCTGTTTTCTTTTATTCTATGCTTTTCATCGTCGCAACCGCTCGGAAAATACGAGCTCCGACGACGGTGCGCTAACACTGTAGCAAATACGATATCTATTGAGTCTTTTTCGACACACCGTTCGTGTGTCCGTTCGCGTGACTATTCGCGACGATCCCGTTGCGCTTCGTGCCCTCTGTCAGATCCATCTTCGTCAGCGCGCTTGCTGCCTTCATCTTCTCGAGCTGTCGTTCCGCGTACGCTTGCTTGCCCTGCGCAATTATTTTTATATCGTGTTACATATTACATGGATGGATATGAAACTTACTAACGTTAGAATCCGGGTAGATCTTACTCTTATCTTTCAATTGCCAGAATGGCAAAGGCCCTTTTTGGATTTGGTACGTACCTTCGCGATGTACGCTTTGGCGTAGAAGTTTCCAAAGAGAACGATGAACGAGATCATGTAGATGACGAGGGCGTACTGCATCCAAAGAGGGAAATCGCATCCTGATCGAATGCCGTTGATACCGAGGATCAGGGCAGTGGTGAATTGTATCAGTTGAAGGATCGTCAGGTATTTCTTCCACCAGAGGTATTTAGCGACGGCTGGACCGAACGCGGCCAACCCGTAGTACGAGTACATGAGCACGTGAATGAAGCTGTTCACCATTGCTGGCAGGAAGGCTGAGCAAACAAGATTTAATGTTGCAATTTCAATTCAACGAGTATGCAAAACTTAGCAACGACCCGAGAATAAAAATTAATATCTGAAAATTTAGAAACGTTCCTTTGCGTTTATTTATCCAGTAGCCGATTATCAGGCATAGTTTGAATCCAATTTAACTGTAGCTTCATTTCTATGCTAGCCACTTTTGAATAGGAGCATGTCTGATACTCGAAATTCTATTGTATTTGAATCTCTTTCATCACGGAAATTTTATGGCTAAAGATATACCTTAATAATTTAGCAACATGGAAACTAATAATTACAAACTTAACTGACAAACATGAAGTGGTTATTCATAAAGTAGAATTTTTTAGCTTCCATTGGATTCCTCAAAAGTTAACAAAATCCCAACAAAAACGATAGTGGTGACGCTTGTAACAGAAACAAGAAGCTTTTGTTCAACGCCAATTAGTAGGTGGTAAAACGCTGAAACTGCTAGTCAAATTTAATTCAGGATTCTAATACAGATAGCATCACTATGCTAATTGGGTCTGTGGCGGATGTAGATAATTAACGTTTTCTATTTTCATCGACAATCTTTAATATTCTTGATATCATGTCGGAAAAAGGCAACTTTTTACCGAATTCATTCGTTTCTATTTTACGTATTAATATCAAATTCCAATCAGTGCACAGGTATGGAGAGAACGAATTCTTTCGGTATACGATCAAGAATTTGATATCTCGCCGCTAATAAGTTCCATGCGAGTGAAAACGCGCGCACGCGATTTCTCCCCCAATTTATTATATCTGATCTAGTAACGATGGCTATATCAGTTCGCACAGCAATACTCGCGACACCTATTTCCAATTTTTACTCGAAACAGAAAGATTTCTAATCGAAATAAAAAGACGGTTCGTAGCGTAAGTAAATTAGTACAACTTGGGCAGCTTGTTTAGATGGTTCAAGCTAATTGGTACTTTTACTGTGTTCCAAGATGTAAGACAGATTTTCCAAAGATTGCCTGACCAAAATGTATCGTAAGATATTGGATCCGCTTGGGACCCATTTGATGCCTGGGACCCTTGACATAACCTTGACATAACCTAACCAAAATGCATCGTAAGATACTTACTTGATCCGCTTGGGACCCATTTGATGCCGATCCACCACAACGAGAACATAGTGGAGTGATGGTAGACATGGAGGAAGCTTAGTTGATTGTTCTTCTTCCGGAGGATGAAGAAGAACGTATCACAGAACTCGAGGAGCTTGCTGAAGTAGTACCACCAAACTGCGTGAGCGATCTGCCAATGGGAAGAAAAAATATGTATACATTGAAATTGCTATGGAATTTACTATCACGTATAGATTCTACTGCACCTGTACTTCGTCTGGACGCGTCACCTGTCTGATCGGCTGGCAAACGTAACTGTAACTTAACCTGGTAGATGCTACAAACAACTGGAAATAAGACATCTCATTAATGCTGACTGTACCTTCCATTTTCAACAAATTTGGGGACATTGATATAATACTTTTCCACTTGCTAAAATTCTCGAAAAATTTCTATTTAGTTCTACAATTTGTATAGGAAATTATTATTTGTTACAGATGTCTACAGCGTGCGAATATTCACGGGACATTTGTGAGACTTCAATAAAAAGTTGTCTACGTATTTAAGTGAGAATTCAACTGGGAATAAAATGCGTAAGAATTTCAATAAATGTGTTAATAAATGAGAATCTGTCCGCGGAATACAAATCTTTTAGAACAGTCGTTTTGAGATATAATTAATTAGTTACAGATGCAGTATGTTTTGCGCCTAACGTTTTCCATAGTTTACTGTTTCATCTATTATTGCCACAAATGTATGGAATTTGACAGCTACCGCAGAAAAAACTAATGATCAAGGAAGAATATGTTTTAGTAGTCAGACTTCGGATACCTACAGCGATAAAACGGTACTTAATCTTGCGGCAGAAAAGTTCAACTAATCAAATCCGAACGAAACCTGATTTCTACACGTGTGAACTGTGTTAGTAGTCGCCGCGTTGACAAACTGATACATGTTCACCTTTCAATTAGCATTCCACCAAAGATCCCTCCGACGATGCTCGATCATCGTTTGATCACCGATTGATCAGCGTCGGATTGTCGGATTGAGAGTGGCGGTAACAAACTCGCGACAGCTGTGACCGTTAGGACACCGTGTGCAATTAACGCTGATGTGGAAATCGGGGACGAGAGGAGTAGCACGAATGGTGGAAAGCAAAGAGATTGTGTATCTGTACCTGAATGGCGATGTACGCGTTCAGACAGGCCATCGCGAGATTATAGGGTACGAGGGCCCAGGTCAGCTTGAACGCTTTCCGATTTCTCATGATCTTTGGCCCGGCCCACACTATCAGCAGATACAGCATCGTGTAGATCAAAGTAGGCTTCGGCGAATCGACCAGCAGCCATCCTCTCGTTCGTTCGTCTAGGAAAAGCGAATGCAATCATGCTGCGATTAATCGAGGGTCGCCACGGGCATTGAAAAACACCTGGCAGACTATGGGATGTTGTCTCCCAAATTTCTCAATATTCGTCTGATACTATAGCAAGTATATTTTTATCGTAAGTTTATAACGATCCGCAGTCTAATAATGATACTGCAGCTAATACTGATGGCACAAGTAGCTTTATCAAGTCGGTTGTTTGATGCAATGTTAAATCTTTGATGCATTTTGATTTTTAGGATTTCTGATGGTTAGTGAAATATTAAGAAATATATCTAATATTTATGCCGTGATGAATAACAACGGATGATGAAGAGGGACTCTATCATGATAATTAGGGCGTGAGAATTTTCGCGACTGTCAGGAGATCTGTGAGCAATATTTAATAACAATTACGTGTGCAATATTTGATGACGTCTTACCAGCGAGAGACAGGGTCCAGAGGTAGTAATCGTAGGCGTCATTTATTAACGTCGCCGTGGAATTGATTATGTTCGCCATTGCCTGAAACAGACACATAAGCTTCGAGTTAAAAGATGTTCGTGATTGTAAATTGGAAAATGTACTTCTAGAATGATATTTTGTAGAATTTTTAGTAACCACTGCATCGAGTGAAAGTGATTGATGCCTTACGGAATGCATCCTAAGTAGAAGGTATATAATCTCGGACAGGAAATTGCTAACAGCAGTGAAAACTGGACTCCGTGCTTCTTCCCTTATTTATCGCGGTTGGAAACAAGTATCCTGCTCGTCTTTTTCACTTGCACCGCATTTTGCTGCTTGTGACGTTTTACAATTAACCAAAGAACGTATGTCAATTGCTTCGGAAATTCAAACAAACCTTTCAACTTTCATTCGCCTGAAGAGCAACAAATTCGTATCATTCATTAAACTGCTTTCAGCTCGAATACTTCACTTGTTTGAAGCAAATTATGACAATTTGCCAGGAGGTTTTGGGATATGGACACGTGACAGATTAATTAAGAGAAAATTAACTTACATTTCAATGGAACTAACGCTCGGATCATCGTTGTTCGAACATTTTCACCGACCTTTTGTATATACACCTTATCAAATTAATTTCAAATGTCAATCGCGGAAAACTGATTACATTTTGCAAATCATTTCACATAAAATTGTTCAAACCTGTCGTTTGACCAATTTTTAGAATAGAGTAGTTGTGTAGTAAATTATATAGTATAGTAAATTATAATTTCATTTGCAATAACCAGTTTACCACAACCATTCTCGATATCGTGAACTGTAATACACCACAGCGTTCGTTACCTATTAAATCTGTTACGCTGCTAGTGACACTGAAATTGAAATATAACTAACTTATGTGCATGCTCCATATAATCGCGAATGAAGCACCATAAAGTAAACCACTCGCGGTGATCATTGATTATAAATAGACTGCGAGAAATTAGGAAGCTCGACATCCAACTAGCCTAGTTCACTGAAACAAGGATTCTAAACGAGTTTACATTTTCCGCTGGCTCGATCGAGTTAAGAGAAACTGAACTATCTGGCAGAAAAACGTTCGATAGGAACGAAGTAAAGATAAGCGAAAGTTTCTAATTTACTCACTTCTGATTGGACCTTTCGAATCCATCAAACTTCGCAGTATATTCAGTGGAAGATACACTTTCAAGCCGCTGGCATTAAACAAACAGCTACTATCAAACATTTAAACATTTCTCACAGCTCTTGTAACGTTCTATTCTCTTTGTTTCAATTAATATTTCAATTTCTCTGTTTCAGAAAAATTAATCATAAAAATCCCGAGATGTCCGCGCTTGAACCGCGGATCAACGTGAGAATAAAGATATTCTCTATCGATTTTTCAGGTAATAACAATTTATATTAATAACTATTATATATTAATAATTATTAGAAATTTCATTTATTCCTTTCAGCCAGCATGGTTGTTGGGGTTGCAAATTATCGCGCAGAGATTCCGATCGATAAAACGGAAAGTGTCTCGGCCGGGTCATTAGGATAAGAGCTCCTGCAGAGCTTTCTTCGCGGCGGCTCGATCCGCTGTCATTATCGGGATACAGCTTAATGACCGCTGCCTTGCGAGTCCCGTTACCCGGTCGTTCACTCAAAGATGGAAACGTCATATGTAACTTTCACGTTACCGGAGTAGCTATCTCCCCGCGTCAGCGGGAAAAACGTGTTTCGTGCGATCTTTCGCGGCGCGGCTCGAGTTTCGAGCCGTTCGATGACTCCCTCCCCTCGGATCGACTGGAATCTCCAACTTTCATTTGCTCTCCGGCTTCGCTCGATGATCCCGTGGCAAGTGCAAGTTCACCCTCCCACCCCATCTCCCTTCCCTCGCCTTGAACTAACCGAAACCTTGCAGCGATCAACGGGACCATAAACGGAGCTCGTACGATACGCTACGCTGAGCCACGGTTTTAACAGATGCCAGTCGTTCATCAAGGTTGTCCATAAAGTGAGATTGATTTCGAGAACCGAAATTCGGAGATCTTGGAAGAAATTCGGAGATCTTGGAAGAAATTCGAAGTCTTTCACGTTTCTGAAGGAACCTTCGTCTTTTCGAAGAATGCTTGAACAACTGTAACTGTCTTCTGAAGCTATTTTGATCATTCTCGTGAACTAAAGAACGATAAATTGTTTCAGGAAGAATTGCAGAGGATACTGAAACCTACTCGAACTTTGGAAAAGCAAAATAGAAGAATGACACAACCTCGTAGACATGAAAAATCACCGAACACTGTGTTACTTATTAACAACTAACACTTTCACTTATTATAATAAAGTTAATATTATAATATTATATATTATAGTATATATATATTATAATTATAATATAATATTATATATTATAATAAAGTTAATAGAATAATTTAGCCATAAGTGATATATAAAAACCGATTGTTAACGCACCGATATCGACAATGTTCTATTTTTCACATTGAAATCGGACTCTTCGTTTTTATTACTTAGTTGTAAATTACAGTAGAACTTCGATTATCGGAATTCAAAATTAGTAATTCAATTCTTCTTAGTTTAATTTAATTATTGATACAATAGTATAAAGCGATAGTTATTACTCATTATTATTCATCGTTATTACTCGGGATAACAACAAATCTAAATAATAAAAATCGAAGAAAATCCAGTTCGGTTAACCGTGGTTCTGCTGTAATCAATAGATAATTTATAGCAAAACTGGATAAACACAGAGCATTGCTATCATTCTACTAACACCATTAAAAGAAGAATTTTTATCTGATCTCTGTTTGATACGCGAGAGAATGACAATTTTTATTTTGCATAAAGATCCGCAGCGATTGGAAACTGTTGGAATAAGTTTGGACAGCCGTTGTACGTTCGAGAAAGTAGCAAAGGAATTTTCTCGCACTGATCAAACTTGAGCATCCCCGTTACCTAGTTGCAGCAGATTCGTGAGAACGTCGTGTTTAACATTCGCGTGTACGACCGGCGACGCACTAAACGCGATTTTTTCGCGCGTTATACGACCATGAATCGTAGCGAAACGGCACGCGTTGCCTTCTCTCGCAAATATTTGAAACTCCCGTTAATTCGAAACGCTGATGACACGTTTCTCTATCCGTTTAGCGACACCGGTTCGATTTTCCAGCGAGCGCTATGCGATTTCGCGGATTACACGCGTCGCGGAAACCTGTTCCATTGGCGAAACGAAAGCTGCACACACTCCATATTCATCGGCAATCCACCCTGATGCTGTTGTTAATGCCCACAATATCCAGAGTTTATGTCAGTCCATGATATTCCCATGTTTATGCAAGCTCACGCTGAGAAGCTTTAACCCCTTGCACTACGATTTCTTTCACGTTGCGTTGATTAGTACTCATTCGTCCCTAATAGGACCAGGCAATTTTTATTTCTTGTATTGTCTTTATCTAATTCCGTTTCTAGACTTGGATAACAGAAGATTTAATAATATTCATATTTAGTAGATCTCGCACGAAATCTGTACAAGTCTGACTCGTTATTATAGTGCAAGGAGTTAAGAATAAACGCCGACCTCAGAATCTTTACGATTTAGTTCAGAGAAGCAAAGTATCGTTCCACTATGCATTGTTATTAGCATTGTTGCGAGATAATCGACTTGTTATCCAAATAAATACGCGAGGAATCTGCTGAAACTCTCCTAAGTATTAGCTGCGCTGTGCGCTAATCAAAGTCGAGTGAAAACGACTACATTTTCAGCAGTTATTGGACTGCGGAGTTTGTGCATTTAGAGCAGAAATGAGCGACTAGAAGAATTTCAGAGCACCGTTACACTGTTTTCAATTTGTCGAAACTATTGAAAGGAGGAATACATTTTCGTAAAACTGCTATGCAACTGACACAGAAAACTTTGTATAACGATTTAACTAAAATAAAATTTCAGCTGCAATCGTCGTCGACGAATAGTCGACAAATCGTCATGCAGAATAGCATAAACGAAAGTAATTCTTTTCGAATTTCATCGGAGCGGATTTTTGCGATAAATGCCGCAGCTTAGTCACGGTTGTTGCCGATCGAACGTGCTTCATCGCATCGCAGACTGCAACGGCACCGATTTTCGCGCAGCCCGGCACTCGAGTGATCTCCGCGGTGAAAGTCGGATAAATCGATTGATAATCCCCAGAGGCTGAGTGAAATTACCGGCGGATCGATCTTCTTATCTTCCTCTGAGCTCTCGCTGTCGCGAGCCAGCGTTCCACCGAGCTTTCGCGATCAAACTGACGGAGCTTATGCGAGTCCACCGTCTCCCGGTACTCGTTCCAAGTCGCATTGTCCGTGATTCGTTAATACGAATTAATTAATATTGAATAATATTTAATTGTCCCTCGAACAATCGTATCGTAAATCTCGCGACAAAGAGATTTACAAGCCGCTTGCTAATATTAGCGGTCGTAAAACCGAGCCGATGATCGGTTCGTTAATGTTGTCGGATTATTAATATCAGATCGAGTCCCGGGGACGTGCCGGACAAAGATGGTCACGTGAAAGTATTTTTACATTTAAATTAGAAAGCGATAAATAGCTTTATACTCGGTCCAGCTGGCGCGAAAAGATGGCGGCCGCGTTCCAAACGGAACTTTCATGCGCCACGTTGTTTCTTCTTGTTTAGCTCGCTAATAACCTGTCTTGATACTCGAATGTGCACTCATGCGGTTTTCTAAATCCTTCTGGATACTCGTGACTATTCCTATGCTGGCCTCGAGCATGTCTCTTTGTGGTTTTAAGTCGAAATCCATTTAGACGGATGGCCGTCGTGTCGGTACCATGCGTAAGATCACTTGTTGCTCGATTCGCAGCAAATGTTAGCTCCTTATTCGACTGTATCACTATTTTGTGGACACTTTATTGTTGTTTTAGAAAACAGTTGTTAATATTTCGAGTGACCGGGTGGCAAATATCGAGAGCTTTTTAGCGACACCGCGAAAAGAGACTTTAAATTCTTCTTTTAAACAGCGATCTTGAAAGATGTTATTAGATTATATTATTGTGGATAACTTATTAGTTTACGATTAAAATGATTACTGCTGTTAATGAATTTATTAAATTCTTTACTAGAAAATGATATCTTTGCTAGTTCGTCCTCCGTCTATTCATTTTTTCCACGAATTCATAAAATCCAAAGTCTATAAATTATTATTATATTCAACAATCCCTGTTCTATTTAATCGACTATTTCCTTTATTCTCGAGTTAATTTTCAAGATTCGAAGATTGCAATTCTGACCACATGACAAAAGGCGTACGTTTTAGACGAAACAGACGTCGAAGAGACAGCCACGAGGGATATATCCCGTTGACAGGATACTCAGCTACGAATGACTAAGGCAACTGATTTAGAGTCTAGAGGACTGTCAATTAATGGAGAAAAGTCGCATGAACGAGTCCCGAGAACGAGCTGACAGTGAGTGCCTCCGGTGAATGGTCTCGCGAGAGCTGTCGAAGAGAGCCGCTCGGGCAAGAGATACATTCACGGATTTCTGCAAGTGACACTTAAACGACCGTGGACCAGACCTCCGAGCAACCAGCTTCACCAGAAGCTCGTGAATAGTCACCGAAGAAGGACGCGTGCTTCACTGTGGAGAACTTGAAGAAGATGTACTTGTCGAACGCGACGCTTAGGGAGACGTGATAATTAGACTGTACTGGGTTTGCACTAAGGTTACGCTACGTTTCATGTAATTATGAAGTAATATTTAGAATTTAGAGATTCCTAGAGTATTAATACGTCGCTTGAAATTTGCTAAAGTTGTCGAAGAAACGAATCTAAAAATCGCAGGTCCTAATCGACCGCAAACTCTCGAAACTAAAATTTCTACAAATCCGCTGGATAAAGATCCCCTTCCTCCACTTCTTCTTCCAAAAATCCCCCCAAACCCCAACACGACTTCTCAGCAATCACCCAAGAATATCCTCCAATGATCAAGCCAGTAATAAACTTTCCCTCAAAGATCGCTCTAAAAACTGCAGATTTGCCCGAAAAATTCAAGAGATCCACCATGGTGCTCGTATAGCACGATGGCTCGACCGAAGTCGCAGCTCTTACCTCGAGAACCTAGATAGGTCAGCGTTCTCCGGAAGCGTGACTGCGAATTCCCGTGGACGGCAACAGGCGTGGAAGAAACGGCTCTCGCCGAGCGGAGTCGAGGTCCTGAACAATTGGCTTAACTTATCGAAACTCGTGCGGTGGTATAGCCGGCGTGGCACCTCAGAGGAACATGACCCGTACTCAATCTAAGCCGGAGGTGATCAGACGGACGAGACACCGGCGGAGGTGACACCTGGATCCTCCCAGGTGTTCGGTCTCACTCGGGGGAAGGTGCCGCGGATCGCGATACGTCGAGGTCGATGAGCAAAGTGGCAGCGCTTCGCGCCCGCTTCGCCGGTCAGCTTTATAACTTTGGTCCTCCTGTGGCGCTCGGTTTCGGTTGCTTATCCTCCACCTTGTCGCACACCTCTACGCCGCACACCTCCCCTCCCGGCAGACACCCCCACAGGCGAGTCGGTGTGTGCGGCGGGCTACGCGAAGGGGACGTGTTCCTCGAACGAGGCCGAACGGAGGCTTCCTCGTGGAGGTGGTGGGACCTGATACCGTGGGGATAGATCGTCCCGAATCGGCCGGGACCGAACCGATCCCCGCGGCGCGATCTTTCTCTCCCTCCCCTCCGCCGGTGCGGAGATCTTCTCCGGCCGGTCGACCTATGGGGACCATCGACGGTCCCCGCGGCGGCCAGATCGCGACGGAAAACGGCGCGGAGGACTCGGGGTGGAGGCAGGAATGGGACTAGCCTCCATAACTCATGCTACACGAAGCAAACGTCGTCGATCGTAGCGATGTAATGTGTATTTAACAATAGATTTACCAAAGCAGTCAAAATGACTTCTTTTTTCACAATTCTTGACTCTATGGAAATGTTTCTGTTGGAAATTTTGACACGAGCTTCTTCATTGAAGCAGATATCGTGATAAAAATCGTAGAAAGTTTAAATAAAATCAATGGGGTCATTGTTATAACACACTAGTCGCGTTTAAGGCTCGGTAGATCTAGCGTTAATTTACAAACACTCTATTACACAGGTACAAAAATTCTATTCTTTGATATATTTCAACACTTATTCTGGAATTAATATATATATAATTATTATTATACATCATTAGGTCGAGTCATAAATAACTTCCGATGCAGCTAGATATAATTGTTCGTATCTACCCTCTACGACAGATACCGTGACCTTTTGTTTTCGCTAAATAGATAGGAGTTCGAAAGAAATGACATAAAGAACCAAGAAAAATGACAGAAAATCGAAATAAATGTCCCACAGGAAAACGGAAGTTATTTATGACTCGACCTAATATACGTGCACAATTCGAAGACGATACGTTGCGTCGTCAGGTGACGTTGACCGTCCTGTAGCATGTAACGTAAACTTTCATGCCGGTGTTCTCCCCACTACTACCCCCTCTCCAGGTCCCTGCGCCGGTTTCCGTCGCGATCTGGCCACACGTCAGCGTGACTTGCTGTGTGCACGATGTGCCCACCACCGCCGCGACGATAGAAACCGGCACCGTTTGTGTAACACCGGCTACACGACACTCCGACGTGGCCCCGATTCTTCGGTAGAGAGAGCGACAGAGAGAGAGAGCGACAGAGAGAGAGAGCAAGAGAGAGAGAGAGAGAGAAAGAGAGAGAGGGACGCGTAGAGAGAGAGTGCTCGTTTTGAAAGAAACGGTCCAGGAAGCTGCGCCACGAACTTGTGAACAGAGATTAGGGCCGCTTTTGTGATCATTCTAGAGGGTTTTGTAAGATTTAATTTGTGGTTGGTTCGGTATAGGGATGATGGGGGTGGAGGGATGACCTTGGAGGTCGAGGTTCGTTTGGAGGAACATCGTTTTATGTTTCTGATTTATGGTGAGGATATTTTGTCTAGTCAGAGAGTTTTGTTTATATTTTTATATTTATAATTTTATATTTTATACTATAAATATTATAATTATATTTATAATTTATAAATATATAAATAATATACATATAAATGAAGGCTGAATTAAAAGTTCTGTAGAATGTAATGACAACAAAGGTTAATTACAACTCTTTTGTATAAGCCATTTTCAAGCTTTAACTTAAATGAATAAAGACAGATCGAATGAGATATTAAATTAAACATGATTTAATAATATTGAATCGATCCAGGAAAAAATTGACTTGCACCACTTTTACTTAAAGCGGCTCACATAATTATATTTGTACTAAATAGCCACAATTAGATTGCGGATTTTATGCATTTATAACGAATACGAATAGATATATAAAAATAAAACCGTAAAAGCACAATTAAAGGAAGAGCGAAATGTCTATGTAACTTCTGTATCTTCTAACTAATGCAGACAATTTTCACTTCGCACGAAAATCCATAGTTCAGTCACAACAATATCGACAAAGATTGTTAACATAACCAAGCGAGTTCACCCCTCAACATTCCATTGATTCGATCGAACATCGTTGAACCTAGAATATTAACTAGAATTTTGTTTTAATGATGCTAATTAAGACAAAATTCTACTCAAGCCATTGCCCGCCGAGCGAAGCAACGAGGAGAACAACGTTTATGTTAATAAGCGAACACGTAAGACAACGAGAACGCCGATCGCCTAAACGAAGAACATCTCGTTCCAGCTACGTTAATACAAAATCATGTCGAATCGAACAGCGGCGAACGCGTTAACAACAATGTCGGCCCTCCACTTTCCCAGCGTATCGAACAAGTAATTAGTCCCACGGATCGTTAATTACTCCCGAAAAAAGACCACGCAGGCCTTACCCCGGCGAGTTTCTAATTCGGGTCAAGGTCGTCTCGAAACCGTTCGAGAGATCGGCTTTCCTCGGCGACGAGAGACCGAATCCACGTCGGACCGACCCTAGCTCGCCGCTGCGTTCCGTTAAAGTACCGTTTTGCTTTCTATTAGGTCACTTCTGGACCTAACTAGCCTCCGCTTCATCTCGCACGATATAGCCGGCCACCTTATGTTTATTCAGAACGGCGCGGTGCGTGTACCACGCTAATCGTGCTGATTTGTTTCGTCAATTTGGTCGCGCGGGATGTTAGAAAATGTATGACAGAGCGAGCCTAACATCCTTAGAGGTGAAATAAAGTGCGGATCAGGTGGCATTTCTCTGGTTTCGTGAAATGTCTGGTCTGCTCCGTGTTAATCAGGCGCGTTCGACTAATGGAGTTGTTGTTTTGGCTAATGGAAGCATTTGTTGTGTCGTTACAATATCAACCCGTTAGAAATTAGTTTGATTAGGGTAGTTATCACACCGTGTACCATTTATGGTACTGCGATCATCGACTGTAAATGTCAGTTTATGCATCCCTTGCTTTAAAAAGGTCAATCATTGCATGTAATTAATAATTATTGTATATATAACAATTAAACAAAATGTGCTTTGTTCTATACTATACTTTTTATAATGCTTCATTCTTTAAGTGGAAATATATT